>WWET01004467.1:46168-63890 GCA_011038615.1 Limnodynastes dumerilii | reverse complement strand
GCATTCCTGTCCAAAGTACAATATTATAGTACTATTTCTCTTGCTCTACGCATAAGCAGCGCAAGAATTCTCAAATATGCGCTGCTCTATCTGACGTACATCTCAGTCTGGATCAGGTCCAAGGCATTCCAGAGAAAAGTGAAACAGAGTCTCAGTGGTGTGTAGAATTAGGGATAAGTAATGGGTGTTGAGGACAGGGTGAAAGATAAATGGGACAATGGATGAATATGGTGGGCGAGAGAAGCGGTGGGTTGGGAAAGGTATAGGGGATACTTGTAAAATTGATAGCACAAGGTCTGTGATAGAAAATTAATGACTGTACAAATAGGAGATTTGCACAGGTACACAAAAGACATATAGGAAAGTGGAGGCAGAGAGGTAAGACACAAAGAATCGGCACATCGGGGGGAGAGGCAGTTAAAGGGAGGTGTAAAATCCAATATACAATTGAGGAGTGTGCAAAGGTGAACCCAAAGATTACCAACCACAGAAGTCTTTCTCAGTCAAGGATGCTGATGGGCGGGGCTTGCGCTGATGGGGTGTGGGCTCACACTCTGCTGCCTGGATGACAAAGTTAGAGCTCAAGTCGTGTTGTGTGCGCTGCCGCGAAAATGGCATTTTCAAAATACACACAGCCTAAAGATAGTTGTCAGCTTTGTCTTTTTCGAATAGAAATTTACATCGCAGGAACCTGATGCACCAACAGGTTAATGCAGGAGAAGGGGGTCTAGTGTAGCAGGGTTAGGCTGCAGGTAGGGGATGGATGGGAGAAGGGGAGACTTAGGGTAGGGCTTTTGGGAGTGGATGAAAGGAGGGGAGACTTAGGGTTAGGCTGCGAGGAGGGAGTAAATCAGATAAGAGGAAGGTTATGGTTAGGCTGCAGGGAAGGGAGGGTTAGGGTAATGGAAGGGGAGGGTTAGGGTGAGGATCATCCTATGGGTTGGGGTTGGGGAAAGAGGGAACGGAGATTACCCGTTTGCGGGTTCAGCTTTGTCTTTGCAAATGGGGTGTCGAAAACAACCCTTTCGTAAAAGGGCCATTCTTAGTGGCCCATGCTCTGTCTGTACTGTTCTCCTGTATAGTTTCACACAGGCTGAGAGCAATTGAAAGGTAATCGCAGAACATCAGGTACAGGTAAATCATTTTGTAAATGACTCCCCAAATTACTATTAGAACAGGCAGAAAAATGCATTTTATTCTATAGACTATTTAGACATAAAATAATGCATTTCTGCACTATGGACCGGACTCACAAGACCGAATTCTTTTTACTTAGGTGCTTAGTTATCCACTTATAGCTACTACGCATGCGTAGTACGTAGATTGTGTACATGCGGTCTTTAAAGATGCGCATGGGGTGCAGCATTGCTCTGCTGCGCTCTGGTGCGGATATAATGGCATTGCGCATGCACAGTACCATTTTCCGGAACACTTTCGTACACTGTGTGAAAGCCTGCTGGTTTTCTTGACTATGAATCTGAACTGAATAAATATGTTGAAAGAAGATTGCTTCACAATAAAGTCATAGGATCTCTAATAAAAGAAATCGGTTATAGCACCAGTGATATACATGTAAAAGTTGGCAGATCCCCGAGAGGGTATGTAATAATGCAAAGCTTGATGGCAGATTAGATCAGTTCCAATGATCAGGCTCCCAACCCGCAGCCGAGCGCCGGCAAGCAGCCCAGCATGTGGGACACGGAGCAATAATAGATGCCGTATACAGTGTAATTTCAGGTGGATCGGTGCAGGTGCCGTATATGGTAATAGTACACGTGGAGGAAAAAAAAACAACTTGATGCTTACCGGGCGTCCCCGGAGCAGTAGTCTCTCAGCAGCAGTAAGATGTTGAGCAATGCTGTAAAGGTCCAGCCTTCAACCCTGTGTACTTGTAGCTTAGTGGTCTCCATGGTATGCACAATTAGTATTAGATTGAAACTGGCGACGCGTTTTGTACCGGATGGGTACTTTCTCAAGCCAAAGGATGTGAATTAAAATACAAGTGGTCTTTATAAGAGATACAAACTGATGTTCCAAGTTTGCAATCAGTAGTGAACACCACAGGATTCATTCAATCCATTCAAATGAAACAACGAATATGTAACATTATAAAAACCTATAATAAAAAGTAAAAATCTGAACCGTTTATAAAATGAATTTGGTATACAATGAATTAAGTGAATTGATAAGAACAATAAATAGTAGTAACTAAATACTAACTGCTGAATAATATATACATAATATCAAATCAAAATAAAGAAAAGCAAGCAGCAAAATAGAAATAACCAAAACAGATATCATATATCCTATAATAAATAGTCAGCATAATATAATCAAATAAGTAAATAATAAAAATGAGAAGGGAACAGTCATATAACAGACATATATATGTGTATCTATATAAAAAAAAATGGGGTACAGATTGACAGACACATGGACATGGAGAGATAGACTGATATTATTCAATAAAATAGTCAAAAAGAACCAATGTTTAGGCTTGTACTTGTGCATCGAATACTATTGGACTGTCACAATCTGCTCCATACCCCCATTCCCAGACTGTTCCTAGTCCTTATATCCACTATCAAGTATCAAGGTTTATCACCAGCATTAATAATATATAAACTGAAACTCCCAATACATGTGTACAATTAATAAGTGTATCTAATGTCACTTCTCTTGAATGATTACCCCTTCCCCCATTTCTGTTGTTGTTTACAAATTTAAAGCGGTACATGGACATTACAAATAAAGAACAAGCTTTTATTAAAGGGTACAAAGGAAAAGATAAATAAAACAGACATAAGGCATAATTTCTGAAACACAGGTTGTCTGAAACACTGGAGTAAAGATGGTGTGAGGAGGCAGTGTTAGTGTGAAGGTAGGAATCTTATATCTTACAGACTGATGAAGCCAGTGCAAGGATTGACAGGAGGGGGCAGTTGATGTTTTGCAGCTGGTACAGTGAAAAAGAATGGCTGCGACACTCCTATGGTTCTGTGGAGCAGCGGATCAGTCTAGGTTGGCTTTGGAAAAGTTTGTATTGTGAATGAAACACTTCAGCTGCTGTTAAAACACCTCTATGAATCATTTTTAGATAAACAATCATTTATCTTGTAGTATTCAAAGTTCTCTAGTACTCCGAGCTTGTGGGTACAAGATGGGATAAAACTTCTGTATCTGTAACTTCCTGTATCAAAACAGGTCTGTAGCCGACCACACATTTATGTAATGTCTCCGGCTACAGACACAAGTCATTGCATAGTGGACACACTGGCCAATAATCAAGTCAAATCATTGGGGAAAAGCAAACTATTTTATTAATGAGTCATTGCATTACAGGATCGCTTTGTCAGTGTTACGAGAATTCGTCCTTGCCTTAAGCTGGGTACACACTGGAGGTTTATCTGATGACTACCATGCTGATCACACAATTACTGTCATTTAGCTCAGATGAGTATTTACAGTCCAGCGATTCTGCAGTTATCTGACACAGCATTGCATTGTGGGTTCTCATTTTTGGAACAAGCTCATTTTTATGATCAGCGATTTCTCTTTATTGGTGGAACTTTTCGGTGTGTCCTGACCCTTAGTTCAATCATTGTCATTCATCTTCTTGCAGTAGTCTTGCCTTTGTGAGTGTGCATATCAGTGCAGCATTGGATTATTGGAACAGTGTTGCACAGATTCAGCATGTCTCATTTCCCTCATCGACCCTTTAAATTGGGAGTTAAATCGGGTAAACACTCTCTTATCATTCGCACACTTGCAGTGTGTGCCCAGCTATACACTGGGGTGTAGTTTGCCGCTTACAAGGGCTTCTTTGCAACAAAACACTTCCCAAAGGTAAAGCAGTATTGGGGATATCATCACAAGACATCTCCATGAAGAAACAATTGTGACAGTGCAAAGGCAACAGGTAAGTTAACCACCCGATTACCCTAACCTTCACCCTAACCTTCCCCTTCTAAACTGCCTAACCTTTACCTCCCTGTCCTGCAGCCTGACTCTAAGCTACACGCTATTGGGTAGCTATATATCAAAATAGGACTATTCAACAAATACCCATTCCCAACAGGAAAGTTTCTGTAATAAAACTCTTTCAGGCACTAATATAGCCGCGATACAGCTGTCAGCTACATCAGTGACTGAAGTCAACTGCTCTAACCGGCACCTGCAACCGATACGGTATGGTATTTGAGCCAATCAGCTAATAGATCAGACTAAATATTGTGTAGTGTGTGACCAGGTTAATGCTGAGTTCAAACTTTCATGATTTCTATGGCTTCTGACAAAACAGTGCAATAGCTAGAGAATAAGTAAAGTGTAAAGTTAATGTATACTTTGGATAGGTCACCATCTGGGCTGTATAATTATGAATTGTCCATAATCGCTATGTTTAGTAAAAAAAAGTTTATTTTTTTGGCAGTTGAATGTACAGAAGAGAGAAGATACTGCAGACATCCAGAGGGAAGAATGGCACTATTACATGCCATTAGTACGGCAGGCCTGCGCTGCTCTGGGACCCCTCTCCAGTGCTCCGGTTACTTACCCCGCTCCTGGCGCCGTCTGCCCGCTCTCCTGCCGCATGGGGCCATCTTCCTTTGCATACCGTCACGGTATGCAAATTAGCCATGCGCTACAGCGCCAGCCGGGCCGTCCTCTCTTGTGTTCTCCAGCGTGCTCCCACGTACCCCTGAATCCTGGCCATTGCCAGGACAACTCCAATCAGATCCTTCCCATTTCCTCACCAGCCTATGGGGATTCAGGGGACAACTCCAATCAGATCCTTCCCATTTCCTCACCAGCCTATGGGGATTCAGGAGCCTCTATTAAAGCGCCAGTTGCCCTGTCTTCCATGCCGGTTATAGCTCCAGCTATTCTGTCTTGCCTGCTCTTTTTCTGTCTCTTGATCTCCTTGCTTCTTTGCCTTGCTTCTATTTCATTGATAACTGAGTGCCCTCTTATCCTCTTTATTCCTTAGTGTTCCTCTGTCCCTTGCCATCTCTAGCTTCCCTTTGTTTATTACCTTTGTGGACTGTTTGTGTGAGAGTTTGCTGTGTAATTGCCCTGGTCTGTCTTGTCTGTCTGTGTCTGTTAGCGGCTTGCCGTCCCCCTGTTCATTCCGTGTTCTCCTGTCTCGCCCCCTCTGGGGAGTGTGCTCCCACCTGGGGTGAGTCTCTACTCACCAACCACCTCCGTTTCTAGGCTGCTGGTAGCTTCGGTTGTCCTTCTGCCTAACTCACGACATACTGCTACGGGGGCTGCAACCTCTGGGGTCTGCAGCCCAGACCATCCCCACCATCAGGGGCTCTAGTAAACACCAGACCAGTGGTATAGTCATAACAGGCACTGAGGATTGCTAGGGACACGTAGAGTTATTGTCTGACTTTGGAGATTACCATCCTGAAATAGTGATCCCCAAGGGGGGTGTTCCCTGGAAAGAACAGCCCTATTTCGATAGGGCCGTTTTCTCCCCGCCAGTTTCAAACTGGCTGGGATTTCAATTGCATATGCCTCGATGAGGCATAGCAACCAATCCACGGAGCACCAAACTTTCAGTGCTTCGAAAGGTGTGGCAAAAAACTACCCCAACCCTTCCCTTAATTCTAACCCTAACCCTCCCCTTCCATTACCCTAACCCTAACCTTCCCTTCCCCGCAGACTGACCCTGACCCACCATCTCCTGCAGCCTGACCCTAATTCTCCCTTCCTTGCAGCCTGACCCTAACCATCCCTCTCCTGCAGCCTGACCCTAACCTTTCCTTCCCACCAGCCTGACCTTAACCCTCCCTTCCCCACAGCCTGACCCTAACCCTAACCCTGGAGAGGTTACTCACCTTTCCCATGGTGCGGGTGCTGCAGTAGCAGTGGCAGTGTTTCCAAAACGGAATGGGCCGATCAGCATACTCACTCATTCTGAAAAAAAAAGTAGAAAGTGGTAAGTATTCGAAATAGTGACATCCGAAAATGAACTTTTAGATGTCCCTATTTTGGAAATCAGACTTTCTAACCGGGGACTGCAACCGATCCCGAACACAAGTGGGCAGAAAAGAGCAAAGTTTTCTCCTGACAACTGTCCACATAAGAGGGGCACTGGGGCTTAATATGCAGAGAGAGGAAAAGTACAAAGTAAAAAAACAGCAGTTTCCTAAGTTTACTTCTCTCTCATGATCCTCTCAAAGCTGAGTTTTTTGATTGTTATGTTGGGAACATTAGCTTGTTTTTATCATTTTTATCATCTCAAACGACAAAGGAAAATTAGATAAATGAGGCTCAAGAAACATCCAAAAACATAAATAACTTAAATATAACAAAATAAAGGAGTAAGGAAGGAGAAGCAGAACAGGAAGGAAAATAAAACCTTGTCAATTAAACACCTTTGACGTGATATATTCTATATTTCTTCCTTAGGTAAAACAAGTTTAACATTTTGTAACCACAGAAAAAGTGATCAGTCAGAACAGCCAATCCCCTCCTAAATCAATCAATCAAAAAATAATAAAGTATATTTTTTCCTGTTGACTATGAACTGAGAACACAGTCTCTGAGTTTTAAATTTAGCCACAACAGGAAATAATAACTATTAAGAGGAAAACTAGCCGAAGCTAGAGAAACAGGTAAGTACAGTAATACCCCTTTCAGACCAAGCTATCAACCCGGGAATAACCCAGGTCGGGTGTTGGTGTGAAAGGGTCATAACGGGTCTGTTGACCAGGGTTATCCCCAGGTCAGCCTAACCGGTGAATGGGGAAACCCGGGTTATTCAACCTGGGTTCCTTAAAAAGTATGTAAAATGGGGGATGGGGAGCACTGTCTGCCTCAACAGACACGGCTTCAGTGTGAAAGGCTACAACCTTTGTTATTCCCGGGTTGTAGCTGCGGTCTGACAGATTCAACACGGCTAAAAGCCACGTTGATTGATCCAGGTTTAACCTGGGTTTTCGGTCTGAAAGGGGTATAAGTAACCTTAAAGCTGGGTACACACTGAGGCTTCTTTCCAATCACACAATCAAAAAACCGTTTCAGCAGATATCTTACCAGTGTGTACTGCCCAAAGATCTCCTAATAGACACAGTACATACTTGAAAGCAAAAGATATAATCTGGCTTATTAGAAGCTCCAAAAGCACAAATTAAAAGATCACAGACTTATTCAATAGATTTTTGAGCAATTTTGGACAGCACACACTGGTAAGATATCTGGTGAAACGGTCTTTTGATTGTGTGATTGGAAAGATTATCTGCTGAAAAGCCCCAGTGTGTACCCAGCCTTAGTCTAATATATGTACAGCTTTAGTTTGTAGATTTTGTAAGATTAGTCCTTTACAGATGTTCTTTTACTGGTGTTATAGTACTGGTGTTATCTTATAGTCAAGTAATTGATTTATTAACAGGTTTTTATAAAGCGCCATTATATTAGATACTACTTTTCACTTATAATTTAATCCTAATCTATAGGACATTGGAGTTTGATACATAAGAATAAGATATCTCCTACAGGCAACAAAATGAATTAGCTTATTATAAAAGGAATATACCTCCAACTTGAGTGCGAAGGTCAAAGATCATGACCTGTCAACCTCTTTCATGTTTATTATGTTTTAAATTAGTGTATGAAAGCACTTTACATGGATTTCCCTTTGTTCATGTAATGGTTGGAACATATGCATTGCACAAACAGATTCTTTGGCCTGTGCTAGAAATGCTCTCAACATGAAAGGAAAAAGTACCACAAAAAGCTGGGCCAAGAAAAGCTGAGGGCTTTATATCAGAGTTTGGGAAGACTGTTCTGTGTCATATTATATTTGTTATACAGCCCTGCCCATGCTACACATATATTTAATCACTTTTATTACTTGTGTCATTTATGTAAAATCCAGATAATGACGTACTCCAAAGCATGTATCCGGCAAGCGTTACTTTTGCCAGTAACCACAGAAATTAATGTTATTTTTAAACATATTCCACATTTATCCTTTTCCCTGTATTGCATTATTTTACAGACCACGGGACATTTTTAATTATAGGGAGAGAAATTCCAGACATGGTTTCCAGAAATACAAATGAGAAATTAATAAATTTGGCATATCTAGGAAGACTTTAGTTAACAATTTTTCTGCTTAATATGAGAGCTGGGACATGCTGTACACTGCGGTTTGTTTTCCAGTCAGTTTTCCCACATCGCTCTAAGGAGGTTCCGCTTCTGTCTATAAGAGAAATTTACTTCAAAACATAACAGAAGAGGACATGTTGTCAATGGCCACAGGCGGCAAAGTGGATGCTAATACACTATGGGCTTTTTATTAAAATGAGAGTCTGTCACTCTAAATTAAAGTTTTCTTTGTAGTCTTCCTCTCTTTCTATACGTTGCAATATTTAAAACCTTTACATTCCTGAGTTCTTAGCGCTGTCCCATTTGTCTCGTATCTAAATTTGTCTCCCATCTCCTATTCCTGTCTATGACGACACCCGGTGATGAGGTTCACTGCTTAGAAAATCTGTCTTACAACATATAACTTTGTGGCTGTGAGGTGCTGACTGCCGTCAGTTTTCCATATGTTTTTCGGAAAGCGGAGTACAAGTAAACAAGTAAGTTTTCTGAAGCCTAGCCATCCTCTTCCTTCAACCTAACCCTCCTCTCTCCAGAGCCTAAGTGTAACCCTTCCTCTCCCATAGCCTAACCATAACCAGAACTGGTACCTTGTCTACAAAAGGCAATTCAAAATGGTACCTGCAGAGCCGTAACTAGAAATTTTAGTGCCCTGGGTAGTCGCCCCCTATCGCACACCCCTAGTTACGGCCCTGGGTACCAGTTCTGGAATGTAGATTAAAATTTTTAAAATGCACTTGTGAATGCAAATGGTTGCATCATTTTTGAAAACTGGCCCTTTGTTCCATCAAATGCATCCCCAATGGGACTCCTTGATGAATTAATTGAAATGGCAAAGATGAAGATAGCCAATAAAACTATTTACATTTTTAAAAAGTATAACTGACTATATATAAATAGAGGACCATATTCACAGATACGTGAGTAAAAAGTATGCAAATATATGCACCTACGTTGCAAGGCAACACCCATGACAGTCCCCTCGCATGGAAGGGTTTTCGGTGACTTATGCCTCTATAAGGTACCCTTAAGTCTACTTTTGTACTTACTGCGTATGTTACTTACGTCCCTCAAATACCCATTTAAATGCTTCCCACCACCCACTTTCAAGTCTGTGCCTTAAATACTTAAGTGCGTAAATACTATGTAATGTGCGTGGAAAAAGTTACTACGTATGCGCAGTTCATCCGATCCTAAAAATACGGACGTGACACATGATAAAACGGATCTGTGAATACAGTCTATAAACTTTGGATTGTATCCACCAGGTTCCTAAGGTAAAGGTTCAAAGAGACCCACAATAATTGGACTACACTATCCACTGGCATCTGTGTCGGCAGTGTAACCACTTCCACTCAAGAGGAAGTAAAATCACAGAAGTACAAAGTAAAGATGGGCAATCATCAAGAGACAGCGTTTACAGACTGACTGGAAAGAAACAGCCACTTGTGAACTTTACCCAGTCCTTCTGTTGGAATTTGATGGTATCAATCCTCTTCTGGATTTGGTCAGAAGGCAATCCAGTTGGGAAGAGGATGTAGCCGCATTCACCGACCAAAAGGCGCCCACAACCCAATGGGAATGTTTCTTGACTTGCTCCTTTGCTCTTATAGAAATATTTTTACATCGTCTGTTGCAGCAGCATTACAAGGATTCATAGAGAAAAAAATGTGAAAAACACTTAAACATCAACTGCACACAACCCAAACATCAATGTAAACGCTGAGAAATTTGTACAAACATTTAAGCAGGCTATGAAATGTATGCATCAAGAGCCTAGGCCATTGCAACGCAAATGACTGCCAATTTTCTGTTTATCTACTGTATCACTGAGCACTCCATCTCAGGTCAGTCATCTGCCATATTGTTTACTCGAGGGAACTTAAGGACGCAATGTGACTTGATGAAACCAGATGTGCACAGAAAGTTACAGAACAAACAGTTCTTAAAAAACCTACTCAAGAATTTTATAATAGGATTTTATCAAATGAGTGCGGTGAAAAATGACAAGCAGAGATACATCATATATTGTAAGATATACACAATCAATGTGAGAGATGAGGTGTGACTGGAGATTAATTTGACACATGGTCACATCCCAACTATGGGAAAGGGGGCTTCAGATCAGAAGTTACAGAGACTGGTAACCCATCAGGTTTTTAAACAGATTTTTCCTGTGATTGCAATTTATTTTGGTGCATTTGCAATTATCTATGTTGGGAGGTGTGTGGTGTATTAGTTGTATGTGTATCCCATCGGATGTAAGGTTTATTGGCCTTATATTGGAAATGATACAGTTGACAGCTGATGGGCGGCTGTATCATTGCTCGGAACAAGTTTAATTTTAAATAGAAAATTGTTATTGGGAATGGGAACCTATTTCTCTGTTTGCAATAGCTACAGGCTGTGGTGTTTGCAGCAGGTAAATTAGGATTAGGCTGCATCAACCGCGGCAGGTATAAGGTTAGGGTAAGGATTTATATGGAGGCTTAGGGTTGGACTGGGGGTATGGACGGTTCAGGTTAGGATGCGGGGTGTGGAGGATTAGGGCTAAAGAAGGGGAAAGTTACGGTTATGCTGCAGGAAACGGAGGGTTAGGGGTACGGTTAAGTTAAAACACTTAATCTTCCAATGGATGACTCTTCGCAACTCAAGAATTGCATCACCGCCACTTTCTATGATACATTCATCTACCGTATGATTGACTTTCGGAAAATAGACCAGCGTACCAGCAAACCACATCCGGTTTATTACATATATATGGTGTATGATTCTACTTTTAATCTATGGATTTCTAAAATAAAATGTACACAGCAAGCTAAAAATTTGACCAAAGTAATAATACAAGTAAAGCAACTCATGAACTGTTTGCATTGCTAGTAAACCTTTTGTAACATATATTGTTAGGATGTGGTTCTGTGTTATGAATCATTGCAGTTAATCCTGTGTGAATTCAGTGATCTTTATATCTCTTATGGACCAGTATTTCCATGGTGTACAGGAAGAATGTAAGAGCGCGGTTGCACATCTGTTGCAGACTCTGTCAACTTTCTCACTACCTATTTATCCGAGTGTCAGCTGATGTGCAGATGGTCTGACTTGACGAAACAAGCTAGCCAACAGCTGCTAGTGACAGGAAGTAAGGTAAGAGCCATTTTATTTTTTACTTATACAATAAACTGTTTGCCAAATGTAAATATAAAATAAAGTAAACATGGGACATAAAAAGGGACACTTCAGCATAGAAAGCTTGAACAACCAATAAATAACCCACATTTATTAACAGTTCTTATTGCTGACAGCTATATTACCACAATATATAATGTATTTAAGTAGAGTTACTAGAACATACTGTAATCACTTAAATGCAGGATTCAATGTTCTTTTTTTTTAATAAGTATCAGTTTTGACTCAGACAAAATGCAGACATTTTCTTGAAGCTCTGTATGTACATTGACCATCCATTCCATAAAACACAGCAATACTGTATTAATACATTTATTGGGGTAGATCCAGACTTAAGTACAACATTTTATCATGCTGCATGCGTAAATTTGAAGGGGTGTGTCATCCCTACGCAAGCCAAAAAATACGCATTGTAGGCAGAGGGAGGCATTTAAATTGTACAGTATGGGTTAGGTTAGGCAGTTACATACGACAAGGCGATACTACGTCCGCAGATACGCAAGGAAAAGGGTTTACTAAATCACGTGCGTTCGAGGGGAGTGCCCGGGGGATTGTATTATACTTACGACTGTGTGACTACACTACGCAATCGTACTTAAACGGAACTTAAGTCAGGATCGGCCCATTATTTGTATATTATACGCCATCTGCCACTTTGACCCACTTCAGGGATAATGGCACATATGTGTACCTTTGCTTTTATTTAAAATGAATGGTTATTTTTAATTGCAAAAATTAAAATGAAAATGAATTAAAATTAAAATCTATTTATAGACAACACATTTATAATTTATGTGCATTCAATTGAGAAAATCAAAAATACTAATAATAAAAATTCATCCCTGAAATGCCCAAGTACACAATGCTGTGTATGTGTACCTGTGATATTATTTCAGTTTTTAGTTTTTTTATGGATCACTACTGACATTGTGATGTTGGTTGGTAGCATAAGCCTGTTGCCAATGCTGTTACCCATAGTCACCTGAACAGTATATTATTGAAATCTTTAAATCTAGAATCATAGACCTGTTTACTCATGCACATCAAAAGGAACAGAATTTTGAGCATTCCTTAAAAGGATTTGGCCTTAAGTGCAGAATACTTCGTTTTTATTCTGCTTGGAGTTTTAGGCTGAGGTAAGAAAATTATTAGGATTAGGCTGCTCTAAGGGGATGGTTACATTTAGGTTAAGGTAAGGTTATTAAGGATGGGGTCCAATTCTAGTATTTTAAAAATACAGGCAGCCTCTAACTGCCTCTAGGCACATTATTCTACAGACTATCCAAAAAGTGGCATCTGCTAAATACTTCTCTCCCACTGGGCACATTGGGCAACTGCCACAGGGCCCCATGAGTCCAGGAGCTGTTGAGCCCTACTGTCCCAGCATTCAAAGCATTTCGGAACTGACTACACTGTCCCACCAGGGAAATCCCTGGCTTCATGGCAGACAAGTACAGTCAGTTAACTCTTATTGCAAGGGATCAGTGCCTCCACTTAGATCCCTGGCACCTTGCTTACTGGACACACAAGAACTGGGCAGAAGGCTGGC
Source organism: Limnodynastes dumerilii (assembly GCA_011038615.1). Classification (NCBI taxonomy): domain Eukaryota; kingdom Metazoa; phylum Chordata; class Amphibia; order Anura; family Limnodynastidae; genus Limnodynastes; species Limnodynastes dumerilii. The sequence goes on along the minus strand of WWET01004467.1, from coordinate 51,043 downwards.
TGGACAGACAAGGAGGGGGCCAAGGGATAGCTGAACACACAAGAATGGGGCAGAAAGACCGGCTGGACACACAAGGAGGGGGCAGAGGGCTAGCTGAACACACAAGCATGGGGCAGAAAGTCCGGCTGAACACACAAGGATTCAGCAGAAGGGTTAGCTGAACACACAAGGAGGCAGAACGCTGGCTGGACACAAGGAGGAGGCAGAAGGCTGGCTGCATACACAAAAATATGGTAGAATAAAAGATATACAGTAAGCATGGTTTTATGTTCAATGTTCTAAAGCAGGGGCTCTCAACAGGTGTCCTTATTCCTGACTGGGAAAAGATCCACAGGTGGTACTCATATCATTATATATCAAATATATTGTGATTATGAGGAGTCCTAGAACACATGCATTGTTAGTGGTGCTTGAAGTCGGGTTTGGTTATCTAAGACTTGAGGGGCAAAATCTTTTCAGCATTTTTCCAGGTTGCACTCAGTCTGTAGAATGGGCGTCCTAACTGGATAAAACCTCATAACAGCTAAACTTCCAAGCATTAACTTGTTTAAGGTGTTTACAAATAACAGTACTTATAATTACACAAATGACTGAGGTTAAATATGAATTTCAACCTTTGAATTTGAGCTTGCTGCAGATTGCACGTGTTTTGTGTGGTTATAAACTTTGAACCATCCCTCCAATATTATAAACTCGAAGCAGTTTTTTGTGGTAATACCACATTCCCCACTGTTCCTCCTACACTAAATGTGTTCTCTGCAATTGTGCATTTTAAACACTTAATTTACTTTGCATTCCAACACAGTAGACCAGATTCAGACCTCTGTGTGACCTATGTGTGCACGGAGATCTGTAACTAGGCACGGAGGAGGGGAGAGAAGGTCTCTGGCACTCCCCTCTATCGAAAGTGTCCAGAACCTACCTTAACTTTTCCACACCGATCTGCATCCACATGGGCGGAATTGCTACTCTCCTTCCCCAGCTCTTCATTACCATGCCTGTATGGCAGGGTTTAGATATGTGAATTTGAAGGACCAGCCACTTATAGCGAAGTTCTTCCATACAGAACGAAATTCCACACGGAAGGACATAAGATACGTAATATCTGGTGCGTGTATTCGCCAATGTTACATGACAGACCTGCGTTAGTCCACTTCCATCCCTAATTCTGAATCAGACCCAGACTGTTCATAAGAGATTGTGATCCAGACTTCAGTACTAGAAGTGTTTCTGATGGTTGAGTGGGAAAGGGATGGATATAAATAGCGTGTAACCAAGGGGGTAGCAGGAGTTATTTAAATAGTTTAGTGCTTCTGCACAATCCAGGCTTCCGTGCCATCAATATTTTAAATAAGAGCCATGTCAAAACTTAAGGTAGGTTTGATGGTTTGTAAGTCTGTGCATGGAAGATAGATACAGTGATACAAGTCTAACTACCGAGATCTTGACCCAGTCCAGCATCACATAAATGGTAAATGAGGTAGGTTTTGGTAGCAGGAGGTGTTGAAAGTAAGGGGATGGGTATGAAGGCAAAGGTGATACATGTGAAACCAGACAAGGCAAGGCAAAATCAACTATAATAAATTATATATATTATATCTGGCAATTACTTCTGGGAGTCCAACTATAAAGTATCTGCAATACATAGGTCTACAGCCACTGGCACCAAGTGGCAGAGAACTCAGTGAACTTATTAGATACTGAGAGAATGATTTTCATATAAAATGTTATTCTATAGTGCTGCTGTTTTGGTGGATGGTGAACTAGACATTTTCTAGTGCCCAATGTTTGTGTATAAACAAGTCCATAAATCAAAACTGTTTTAGATTTAGTAGTCAGAAACCTGAGTCTATCAGCAGCCACACCAGATCTGCAAAAAATCCCCTGGAACATTGTTACACCCCAGCAGACATTTGAGTTTTGTTTGAACATTTAGGGGCCAATCTGGAGCTGCAATTACACCTTTTTTAGGTTCAAGTGTAGACCTGAGCAATACCATGGGGAACTGTAAGGGGAGGAAATTTATATTGTGACAGCAGAATTAGAATTAAAAGATGAAGTTTCTTAATTCAACTCTAATTTATAGATGAAACCTAAAGCAATGCAGTATTTCAGTTCTATGTGCAAAAGCGTTTTCCCTGTACACAAAAGAATTGAAATGGATTAGCATGCCTTACTTTACAAAAATAGTTTAGCCAAGCTGTACACTTGTGTTCCTATTTTGCCCTTACTCCTTTACTCTGGATCAGCCCCTAATGCAGGAGACTGGATACATCTGTTAAAATGTGCAAGAGAGGAGCTAGAGGACTCACATAATGGCCCTGGAGGCCATGTGTGGCCCTGGGGCCACCCATTTCCCAACACTGATAAATATTTATATGAATACCAGAGCAAGAGAAAAAAGGATAATCGAAACAGCTCTACTGTGAACTGCCAGTGGCCATTATCAAAGACTTATTTATATTAGGTATACAATTAAGAACATATTTGTTATCCTTTCCACAAAAACTGTATTTGTTTGTTGAATATGTTAACACAAGGCAAGTTTTCCTTTAGAGAAAGGCTATTTTACTGCCACAAATTTCCCTTTGTGTCTTCCTTGACAGCCATTCCTTTTTCTCTACTGACCATTCAGCTCTTCCACCCGACATTCAAACACTTAGCGCATTTCTGGACTCTGTAAAATTCCTTTTCAATTCAAGTTGGGTTGCCATGTCTTTTCAAACAGAGACAGAAAAGACGGCCCTCTGTGTCAGACAGATTTTCATTTTCCATCCTCATCCATTTGTATAATGCAGACAAAGACAAACAAACCGTACCAAAAGCCTAGCAACCCGAGGTTTAGGCAGTCAATGCATATGATCTGCAGGATGAAGGACGGGACCTGTTCACACATGAATAAAGAAGATTAAGATTTTCTTTCAAAGACGTGAAGCCTTTTTGACAGCCAATGTCAACAGTTCTGTCTGCTTCTCAATGTGAAACAGTCATCTATCACAGGTTCCCACAGGGAGGTCTTGCTTATTAAATGCTTTACATTACCACAGCTTGTCACCATTTAATGGTAGAATCAGGGTGCAAACTCTACTTGTAATGCAAGTATAAAGGATATATTACAGTGAGTTCCCCACAGCATGGCTGCTTTCATGGTTAGAAGTAGCAGTAAACTCTATACTCCATTAATTAAATAAATGTCATTAGTGATCATTAGGCACTGATTGTAGCTAAATGTTTATACCTTACAAAATGGTATTCGCATCACAATGCAGACTATTTGTAATTTGAAACCACAGATGGACAAACTCAAAATTATCCCGACTGGTCATAAATCATTGTTGGATTTTTCACAACTTAACATATCTTCATGTAATGTGACATTTGTGCCAATTTATCTTAGAACCCATTAGATCTTGTTCCACTATATAGAAAGTGACCAAAGTAGTTTCAGTATCTTGACATATGCTTTGTGAATGCCTTGGCGGTACCTGTAAGTTTTGTTATATCAATCTAAAACAACTTTAATGATAGAATATATAAATTTTTAATCATTTTCTATAATTTTTGATTAATATTTTGCTGAAAACAAATATAAATTAAGAGGGTAAGTGAGAGGAAGACGTATGTGGGAGAGAGACTATAAAAAAACCACCCAAAGGTTGAGAGGTATAAAAAAACAACACATGTTTGTATCCTACAGCCCAATTCAATTGTCCATGAAGAATCTCTCAATCATGGGGCAAATTTAATTGACCGTGAAGACGGGAATGAGCAAAAATTTGCAGATTCGCAGAAAATCTGCAATGTAAATTAGAGACCAAAGTATTGCAACCAATCAATTAAATCTGCCCCTTTGAGCCCCATTCAGTTGACCGCGAAGATGGGAATCCGTGCAAAGTGCTCCTATTCCCATTTATTAAAATAAGAAAAATTTGCCAATTTTATTACTCACATCTATGAGATGAGAGATAAAACCTGCAATGTACATTTATGGAAAAACACAGCGATCAGGCATAAAATAATTGGGCCCTAAATTGATAACTTTATCTCTGACCTCCCTCAATGGCCAGTTTTACCCTTGCGCTGTCATTACCTTCCATCTTACTTGCCAGTTTCACGTTCCTCTGTAAACTTATACTCTATAAACTCAGAGCAGTGAAAAACAACTGGATCAGAGGCCAAATACACATTTTTTATTTAAGCTGACTTTGGCCAATAAACAATAATTCTGCCTAAATTTTATGGCCACATCCCATTTGCACACACAGTTCAGTATTCAGTGTGCCTGGTTGCAGTCCCCGGTTAGAACTTCTCATTTGCAAATTAGGGACATCCGAAAGTTCCTTTTAGGATGTCCCTATTTCTATTTATAATTTTTTTTTAAGAATGGATGAGTATGCCAATCGGCATATTTCACCCATTCTCATTTGGAAATACCACCCCCGCCGATATCCCTCCCCTGCTGCTTCACCACCGCTATCATCGGACCAAGGGAAAGGTGAGTAACCTCTTTGTGCAGGGCAGGAAGGATTAGGGTCAGGTTGCAGGGGTAGGGAGGGTTAGGGTCAAGCTCGGTGCTCCATGGATCGATTGCTATGTCTCATCGAGGCATATGCAATCGAAATCCCAGCCAGTTTCGAACTATCGAAAATAGGGCCGTTCGAAGCGGGGACCCACACCCGTGGGTAGAATGTGACAGGCTTATGCCCCATAATAAGGATTTGGGGCTTGAACCTGGATGGGCCGAACTGGGTGGAGTCATTTGGTGTTGGAGTGGGACTGAGTAGGACCTTTTTTTGTGAAAGAACCTGTAAGAGGTTTACAGCTTGCTTATACCGTGTTCACACTGAAGCCCCGGCAAAAACCCGGGTTTTTTAA
>WWET01004467.1:18083-31449 GCA_011038615.1 Limnodynastes dumerilii | reverse complement strand
TTTTTTATTTTTGTGTTTGTTGTTTTCTCTCTCTCACTCCAACACATATATATACTGTGTATATATATATATATATATATATATATATATATATATATATATATATATATATATATATATATATATATATATATATATATATATATATATATATATATATATATATATATATATATATATATATATATATATATATATATATATATATATATATATATATATATATATATATATATATATATACAGTATGTATGTATGTTGTAGTGTCAAAGAGAAAACAACTAACAAACCAATAGAAAAGGGGGCGGTGCATAAGGAAAAAAACACAAATTATTATTTTTTATTGATAGATATTTTTTGTACTGAAAAATGTCCCTTTAACGATGGGCCACTGCTGTGGGTTTGCCCCCCAGGCCAAAATTTGCTAGCCAGTCCCTGGTTTTTAAATATGATTAATTTCATTTTCAGGCGATAATGCCCATTTTAACATGAAAACAGGCATTATGGCTTGAAAATGAACTTTGTAAATAGACCCCATAAACTTATATTCACTGGAGAAGTAGAGTACAACCATTTGAGCTAGAAAAGTAGCATTTTATTTGACTATTGAGATCACCTGGATTTAATTTATTTTTACAGCATTTTCCCACTTGCATTTCATAAAGGGAGAAGGTTTAGGTGAGTCAGCGCCTATCAAAATATATCTGCACTTAAATGACTGGTACATTATTTGTTTAAATACGTAAATTCCACAAGAAATACACAATTCAGCAGGGAATATTCATTTAAACATCATGAAACGACAGGAGTAAGTAACATGCCTCCCACTAAAATGAGGGTAATGACATAAAAATAAACACTCCGTGCTTGTCCACAGTAAGGTACAGACAAAATAACATTTTGTGAGACATTCCTAAGCAGAGAAGATATGGATGAAAAAGGACAGTAAGGAATATTTTCACACAGTTTCTAACCCTCGTTGTTTCAGAACAATATTATTTTAGTTCTGTGCATGAAAGAATTTTAGAGTGCACAGAAAGAAATCTTATATGTATGTTAAACTTGCCATACACTATACAGCTAATCAGCAGATTATTGCTAATTGGGCCGATTATCACGTAGCATATAGAAAACTGATACTCATTCACGATAATTTCTTTGTGCTAGATTTGCTAAACTGCAGTAAAGGAACAGTGGAGAGGTTGTCCATAGCAACCAATGAGATTCTAGCTCTCAATATCCTGCTACATACTAGAGAATGTCAGCTAGAATATGATTGGTTCCTATAGGCAACATCTCCATTTTTCCTCATTTTCCTCAGTTTAGTAAATCTAGCTGTTGGAATAAACTTGCAGCACTATTGTTTGAGCTATTTTTTTATTGTATTTTTTAGTATTCTATTTCCTTTTCCCCACCAATGATCTAAATCGGTCCATGTAATCCTTATGCATTAGGTAAAGTGGGGCTAGAGGGAATTTCTGGTACTTTGTATGGATGTGCCCCCAAGTCAAATATTTTTGTAATCATATAGTTACACTGGTGTTGGGTTTCCTCTGTTAGATCCTAGGATTTGTTTATTTGGAGAGAGAATCAAGTATAATTTATCTAATGACCTTCTGATGGATGTAAATAGTCTCCTTCTATGGGCCAAGGTGTGTCTAGCTCCCACTTGGATAGCTCTAGATACTCCTCTGTTAGAGACTGGTTGGCCCTGGTAAATACCTCTCTGTCACAAGAGACATAAATATGGTGAGAGTACTGTAGCTCCAAATTCTAGTCATAGACCACTTCTGTGCTGTATTATTTATCCTTGTACTAGAACCTTATTATGGACAGGTTTTTACATAGCCCCATCATATTACGATGATAATGTTAAACAGTTATAAAACAAGACAGGGTAGGAACAAATGGACTGTGAGTGTAAGAGGTATTAATGTTTTGGTTTATTTCAGACAACTGGACTTGAATACATACCTGTGTTTGTCTATTACTCCTTGGTTCTGAATGCAATGTTGTAAATAAGACCCAGTTCTACTAATTGGGCTGAAAATTCTGCTTTGGATGAGCCACTGTCAGGGCGACCGAGGGTTTCCACACAAAAATGGGCCCCCACAAGCATTCAATCTTTCACGACTGCAATAGCGCGCTTAGGGGGCGGATGTGAAATTCTGACAATGACCTTCACAGCGGCTGCGAGAGCCCTGAAGATTGGATGGTGCTGCAGCTTCTGATGGAAGCTGTTATAAGGCACAAGCTGACTGAGAAATGAAGCACGTGACATCTCCCAGTATCTTACAGATCACGAGCGGTCTGGATATCAAGAAAATGTAAGTCCATATATATATCCGTATATAAAGAGCTATATTTTACACACACACACATCTGTGGAAAGATGAGTAAGGAGAGAACAATCAAAAAAAATGTTTTTTTTTCAATAGATTCTTAATAAACTAAAAAGTAATTTACAATGGCGGCCAATTGTGCCTCAGGGAATAAATGTCATGGACCAAAATTCCACAGTTCCTTAGATAAGTTATTTGAATAGACATTAAAAAGAAAAGTGCATAGTTTTGGCAGAAGTAGACATTACGTCATTGCACTTTTATTGTACATAAGTAATTCTTAAGTTTTACTTGCTATTTCTTAATCCACCAAAAATCAACTTCTGCATTAAAGTTACAGAACAGAAAGTTCCCTAAAACAGGGGTGCACAGGAAGACCCTTTTACAACAGGGCCGCTTTCAAAAGCCTGTTTGCAACTAGGGATTGCAAGTTGGTAAACGAAGATCCCCAGAAGGAATCCGCAGCACTGACGGGTGAGTATTTTCCCAACCCCAATCCTAATGCTCAACCAAACCCTCTCCTTCCATTACCCTAACACTCTATTCCCATAACCTTCCCCTTGTACATTCCATCCCCTTCCCACAGCCTAACCTTAAGCTCCCCTTTTATGCTCCATCTCTTCCCCACAGCCCAACCTGAAGACTCCCCTTCTATGCTCCATCCCCTCCCCACAGCCTAACCATAACCTCTCCTTCTATGCTCCATCCCCTCCCCACAGCCTAACCCTAACCTCCCCTTCTACGCTACATCCCCTCCATGTAGCCTAAGTCAACTTACCTGTCTGGTCGTGTCTCGTTTGTGGTGCTGCGCCGTTTCTTGCTTCGAATCCGGATGTTTTTGAAAACAGTCGACAATTAGCTGTCGGCTCTCTATATGTTAAACATGGTAAATTCATGGCGGCGAATGGAACCCCACAGGACAAGTAATACTTATTAAAAAATAATTCTACTGTACAGAGGCACCAGATTGATAACCAAGGGAAAAATATGTATACGGCAACTGTAATAAATATCCTCATTACTTTGTGTAGTATATCTCTGTATTTGGAAAGGCCAGAAAAAGATAGAAAGTTGGGAATCCAGCGCTTTGCATGTGCTGCCAATCCTAGGGCCAGATCCAGATCTCCGTCCCATACCCAATTTAAGCAAAGTCGGGTGTCTGGAGGGCAGGGCGCATGCCACTCCAGATGTTACGAAATGATGGGTACACAGTGACAGTTTTAACTCGAGATCCATCCATACATCATGTCTAACAGCAGTAACGGTTTAAAGCCCTGACCTGCTAAACTATGCCCCCAAACACACTGCTCTCTAGTGTCCCGTGGATAGTTTACAAACACTTCAAATAAACCTTTGCTGCAATCATAAGCTCGCCCACAAGGTGGCCCTATGCAGAATATGAATGGTTACTCTGAAGATCTTGGACCAGATTATTATTCTGCGGGAAAGGAAAAGTGGAGATCTTGCTCATAGCAAAGAATCAGATTCCAGTTGACATATTCTAGTATGTAAAAGAAAGGTGAGAGCTAAAATATAATTGGTTGCCATAGGCAACATCTCTAGTTTTCCTTTTACGCTTCTTATTAAATCTGGCCCCTTCTGTCAGTACACATTGAAGTTTTCTCCAGATATAAGGACATAGCTGATCTTGTAAAATTAGGAGCTCACAAAAATTAAATCCCCCAATGCAGTTTGTTACAATTCTGTAGCATCGTGGGACAATACACTCTGGTAAGAGGTCAGTGTGATCTGCTGATTATAAAACGGCATCCATGTCCTAATTCATTAACAAAGCCTAATTGCACTAATATGTATTTAAATATGGCTTCCCCTGGATATTACAAAACGCAAGATGGACTGTCGAAGCTGCCAACTAACACATACTTTCAGACAGTAAATTAAGTAACACCTTGTGAATTAGGGAAAAATACACAATAAATGCAGGTTTCCAAAATAATTTGCCAAACAGTTTCCTCTGCAAAAGTTAAACACCCATCTGAGAGCAAGATGAGAGCATGTTTTAAATAAACTTGCAACCAGCTGGTGTAAATAGCAATAAATCTATGCCAGATATGTTAATTTTTGAAGGCCAAAAAACAATTTTCTGAAAATTGTTTCCTACCTTAAATATGACCTGAAGTATGCAGCTTTGGACTTCTACTAATCCCTAATAAAGTGGAATTACAGGGAACGTTTATTGTTCAGGTGCCAGATCACAAGCACAATTAAATCCTATTTCAGAAGTATGCTTTGATTATAATTAATATATCATCGCAGGCTGAATGAAAAGTTAAACCATGTAGACTTGGGCTTAGTTAACTTTATTATACTGTAAATTCTGACAAGCTAGCCTAAGAAAGGAAACTTTGTGATCACCCTGTTGTGAGACTGTACACATTTGTGGCATACAGATAATAAAAAGGAGATTGGTTTGTGAAGTTTCAGAAACTTATATTAATATCTTTTATTATTTCATAATTAAGAAAAAAAAAGGTACAGTGTTCAAACGTTTACAGATAAAGACAAGATTAAAAAAAAAAGATTAACCCCTTTGATGCAGTTAGGTGATACCAGTGGGGCAAATATTGTTGGGGCAACTGGTGGTGTGGGGCATGGAGTAGATGGGGGCCTGTGGCAGACCCCCTGCTTTCACAGAACTTTAAGCAAGCTGACAGAGGCTAGCAGCTGAAAACAGCGCTTAGAGCTGCTGGCATTGCATTTATAATTACGGCTTAGCAGGCACACACGGGCCGATCAACGCTATTCTAAACTGCCAGCCTCCGGCAAGTTCACACACTCCAGGAAACGCAAGCTGCCGCATCTATCTGCTCCATTTACAAGACAGCGATGGCTTCATTTCCATGAGATAAAGACCGTTTTCACCTGAACGCCGGTCTTTATCTTCTGAAAACGAAGGCATCACCATTTACAATGCAATGATCGCCATGGAAACCATTAGCCAGTCCGCTCTAATGAATGCGGGTCAGCTGATCGTTGTATGTACAAAGTTTCGGTGCAAATTTTAACAAAAACATTGTTTTTAGGGGGAGGTAAGGGGGTATGTATAGGGAGATCGCAGGAATACACATATTGGGGTAGATCCAGACCTAAGTGTTTGTTACGTTTCATCGCATAGCGTATTTACACCAGCATATTTTCTATGCACTCCCCTCGCTCGTATGTACTTTGGCCGCCTTACGGTTGCCAAACCCTACCTAAACTTTGCAAAGCTTAACTACTGATGTACGTAAAGACTAAACGTACGTAAGTGCCTAAGCACGCCCATACTGCACGATTTAAATGCCTCATCCCGCCTCCGAAGCGTAATTACGGGTGTCGTATGAATGTCATGCCCCTTCGTTCGTAGTTGCGTATGTTCAGAGTTACGTGGCGCACGCATGCACAGTAAATACAAATGGGCAATTTTACATCAGCAGCTAGCGTAAAATCGCTCGCGTACGTAGTTTAGGATCTAGCCCATTGTGTATATTGTGGGCATATTAATTACTTTTTTTAAAATTACTGTTACATAAATACATAAAAAATACAATAAATAAATAAACAATAATTAAGGTTTAAATAAAAAGTAAAATAAAGAGGTAAACTTACCTGTCCTGCGCTCCGCGTCTCTCTGTCCCCGAAGTTAAGTCCCGGTGCATTTGCGCTGCATTTAACTTTTGGGACTTGAACATTTTCAAGTCCCAAAAGTTAGCCACTGTGCATGCGCTGGGACTTCATTAATGAGCTTACCCAAGCGACAATCACAGGACCTCACCAGAGGGGTAAGTATTTGTAAATACTACCCACGGTTCTGCAAGGCTTGCTATCGTTAGTGCTCAATGCTCTAATGACAGTAAATGAACCCCATAGTGTGCAACTATATGGGTTTTGAACTAAGGCACAGAGGCAAGCCAGTCAGGTACAGTCAGGCAGGGATTCTGATACCTTCTGTGCCTTACATTATCATAACCGGTAACCTTCTGGTCAACTTTAAAGATCTCTGCAGGATGTTCATCCATGGAGCGGACCCAACAGGAAGCAGGCCAGGAAAACACCTGTCACACCAAACGGCTGCTGTTTCCCGGAGGGATATTAAAGGAAGTTAAACTACTGTAATTGAATGTGGATACGAAATTTAATCTTTTAAAAGACTGCACCTGGATCACTAATGTCTGTCTGCAGCTCACTCTATAGAAATTTCTCACTGAGGCTGACTTTATTGTACGATGTTAGAATCTTTTCAAATAATAGATGTACAAGACGTATACCTGCGTCTTAGGGTCTGATCCAGACATTCACAAAAGGAACATTTTGTTATTGCTAGGATCAAAAAAGATCTTGTAAACACAACTGTGCCTGCACCACATCTCCAGTACGGGTCTGTATTCTCTGGGGATCAATACTGGGAGCAATGCGAGTGAGAGGACAAGGCAGGATGTGATGGCAAAGAACACTCGGTACTATCCAGACTTCTGAGACTGCCCCATTTTATGTGGAAGTCAAAAGGTGAGTGCTTGCATCGGAATTCCTAATAAGCAGGGGGAGGCTACATAAGTCTGGATCCAGCATCAGATTGCTGCTGCCACTGTGTTTGGAGCTCCAAGTGCAACTGGATCGGAACTCTGCTCCTTAGTTATGAAGCTTCAACTCCTGACTCGCTGGAAATATGTTGACCGCTTTAGCACCTTGCATTAAAAATATAAACACACTGATGTGTTGGTTCCACTACATAATTATAATCATCTGGGATCTAGCAGGCACTATTCCAACAATGATACAGCTGCCAGCCGCATGGTGACTGTATCATTGTCTGAAAACTTTGGCAAATAGAAGATTGCTATTGGGAACGGGTACCTATATCGACCCATTCCCAATAGTGGCAGGCTGCGATGGCTGTGGTACTTTCATTGCATTACTAACTGTTATTTACAAGGTGCTTGTTTATGCAGTAGGCGCCCTGATTCACAGATAAGAAGGAAATAAGTAGGCACGGATTCGCGAGTGCACTCCCATGACACTCCGCTCGTTCTTACGGATCTTTACTGACTTCCGCGTCCATAGGGCGACCTTAGCTCTCTGTGCATATATTTGTGCAGATTTTTCTAAAGCAGATGCGTACTTCCTACTTATGGAGTAGTGGCGCGCCCCTTCTAACGAATCTCATTAGGCACAGAGTTCAACTCGGTGTGTAGCGGGTTTCTGTGCGTGCCATCTGAATGACGCATGCGCTAATTGCAAAAAACGAAGATATGCACACAACGGCCCGGATTCACACTACCAGTCTTGAAGAACCGCATATACACAAGCTACGTGACGAAAAGACACGTAGATTGCGTAAAAAATTTAATACGCATGCGCAGTAGCAAAAAAAGGTAAATTACAGACGTATATGCTACACATCCGGTAGTGTGAATCCGGGCCAACATGTGTATATTTAGGAACGCGCTTAAGTGTGAATCCAGTTAAAGATGTGGTTGTTCGTATACGATACAATGAACAAATTTACAAGAAATATAATTAGTTCCGGTTATGCAGCACTGCTCACAGGTTCAATAATTGTGTTTATTTACGAATGTTTAATTTATTTTTAATGAAAGGCAGGAGTGATGCTCCACCCCCTAATAAATATTCAGGGCCTGATCCAGACCTACGAATGAGCGCGGAGCGTATCACCGCTCAGAGTAAAAACTTAGCACTACCCCGACACTCCCCTTACTTTTATTTACTTACGCCGGCTAAACCCTACCCTAACTTTTCCCTGCGTTACGTTGCCTGTCCGTTCGTACTACCGCAACGTAACCAGGTAACCCAGCCCATACTGTATGATTTAAATACCTCCCCCCGCCTACATTTTTAAATTCCAACGTATTTCCGGTATTCGTATTTTTGGCACGTCCTTTTCAAATATATATACGCAAATAATACGCCCGCCTAATTCACGCTTAAGAAGTTACGAATTTACGCAGGAAAACATCTGCACACGCATGCGCAAAACTTTTGAAATTTCGAATTTACGCTGATGGTCAGCGTAACCATACGAGCAGACATAGGTCTGGATCAGGCCCTCAGTGTGTAACACTTAATTATGTACAGTTAGTGAGCAAAAGAACTCATAGTCAGCATGCAACAATTACCCAAATATTATTTGTTATAAAAGAACTGTGTATAATAAGAGTAAAACGTATGTGCTATAAAGAAATAGTATCAGAGCTGGTGTTTGCTCTTTTAGACACGAATACTGCTAGTATTCACGATACAATGAATTCTTGCCAATTTCCATGCAGTTTCGACATCTTGCCAAAAGTTCCTTTTACTCCGAGCCAATTATATAAGACTAGCAACCAGAAACTTTCAACTAGTCAACTTGACAAGGCAGTGATTTATCCTTGGGTCAGTCTACACAAAAAACAAAATTATATAATTGAACTTTTTATATTTTTGATAGTGAGAAGATTGTGGCACATCAATGAGTGTGAATGAGGGCTGTTATAGTCAAAATATATAATTGGATTAAGTCAATCAGGAAGCATACAAATACCTATATATTAAGATATCGTATGTGATGTGATCACATGGTGTAATATACTGTATTTATTTGCATGGTTTAGTGATCTTATGTAACAACTTTAAAGAGATCACATATAATAGAATCAGACATTAAGTTTGGACGCTCATTATTCATAGTTACTGGCTTTTCATTTCTCCCTTCTGGGAGGGGAGAAAGTATATGGCAGTATTGGGGTGGGGCCTGAAGACACAATTTATGCATATCATGGCATTAAATACCCTACTGTACCTATTTGGCTGGTACAGCACCGCTTTTAACAATCTGTGCCGGCTAAAATTCCTGTACCGCTTTGTACCAGGCATATAAAGCGTCTCTGATGTCAGTCAGTGCAGTGAGCAAAGCTAGAATTATTGTTGTTTATATGTGGGGATGCTGGTGAGCCAATCAGAGCTTGTCATGTCATATCCCCACCTGCAAGAGGAAGTCCTAAAGATGATGAGTGGACTGGAGAGCCAATCAAGACTTGTCACATCATAGCACCACTCACCAAAGGTATCAGGAACTGATGCAGTTGTATGCAGTGAAGGGTGGACCAGAGAGCAATTTTTTACACCTTAGTTTATAATAAAAATAAATAAATACTCTTTAGAATACCTAGTATAGTGCCTGTTGCCATGCTATGTCCAGCTGCATAACATTATGTGGACCTCTTAATGTCATGGTGGTCTCTGTATTGTAGATAGGTCATTAGTACCCCATTCAGATCGCCACTAAAATCACAGGTTTTTTGTCAAATTCCCGGGACTAGGCTCAAACGCCCCAGGTAGAATGGTGGCGAGTCAAATAACCCGGGATTCTAACACAGCAAAAGAGAAGGGTTTTCCGTGTCCGACATGGGCATGGTGGCAATGTGAAACGTCCTGAGTGATTTTCCAACCTGGGTCTCTCACAAAGAAACCTGATTGGATGGTTAACGGCACTCGAAATTGATGTCATCTTAAAACTACCACCGCCCTAGCAGACACCATGGCTCACTGGAGGAAGGAGGATGTGTGTAAGCTGCTCTCCATCAGAGGTGAGGAGCAAATGAAAGCACAAATCACAGGGACTGTGAACGACTTTAATATAGCTGAAAAGCTAAAAGAAAGAGGGAATGAAAAGTCCCAGCAGCAGGTGGTCAACACGTTGAAAACTCTGCGGAAAACTCAGTGATTGATAGCAGGAGGAGAAGTGAAGTTAGCCATATTGAATGGTCCTTGTTTAAACAATATCAAGAAGTCTTTGGCAACACTGCGTCCTCAAATCAGATGTCATTGGAGCGGATTCACAACCCCGGAAGTATTGCACATACGTTCCTAATTTACCGATAATAGTTACTACTCATGCGTAGTAACTATTTTACGTAATCTACGTATCATTTTGTTACGTAGATTGCGTATATGAGGTCTTAAATACCATAAAAAATATACACAAGTGTTACAGCATGAAGTAGTGCAGGAGGGAGGAGGCCTTAAGCACAATGGCTTACAACAATGTTGTTCTGTCCATCCCTACCCTGTACTTAATGTCTGTACTGTATTTTGTTATTGTGTTTTGTACAGTGCTGCGGACACCTTGTGGCATCTTATAAATAAACAATATTAATAATAATAAAAAATCTCCTTCTTGCCTAATGTATTTTTATTTCTATTTCTAGTTTTCAATGTTCCTAAAAAACAGAAACACCTGGAAATGAATGGATCCATGCAGTTGCAGGATGACCACATGCATCAGTTCCTAGATCATGAACGGGAGCTGCAGCAGGAGTTTCTGGCAGAACTACGTAGCATCAGCACCAAAATAAGGCAGGAGAATCGTGAGTGTGTATGGCATTTATTACCACATGCTTGAGAGTATGCGGAAAACACAGTAACCTCCACCACCACCACCATGGTCAAATCAGCCTCCTACCCACGACTATGGTGATCAAAGTTACTGTGACTATAGTGCATTATCCCACTAAAACTCCTCATATCAATCCGGTCACCCTCACCGTGACTATAGTGCACCAGAGCATTTTGCCCAAAAGCCAGCCACTTGCACCACCTCATCGTGACTATAGTGCACCTGGATCAGATGACTCCTGGAAATGTTCCACTCTGGCAAAAACACATATATTATGTAAAATATATCAAGCAGCTATGGCATGAGGTACATGTTTGATATCGATGTTGTTGCGTTTAATCAAACTACGCCAACGTCCTTTCAAACAGCCAAAAGCATTCTCTCCTACCATCCGGGCCGAGCTGAGGGCATGGGTGAAGCAGACTTGTTCCTGAGAAAGTTGATGGTGTTGCATGAAGCCCTTCATCAACCATTGCCACAAAGGGTAGGCATTTATATTTACCTCTCAAGGAAAAAAGTATCTGCCTTCTCCTCAGCAAGGTGATAAAGATCGGAATTGGCCAACACTCAGGTGTCATGTGTACACCCAGGCCAGCCAATAAAGACATTTGTGAAGCTGAAAAGAAATAACATTTACAATAAACATCATCATTCACAGTCCACTACAGCCTGAAGGATGATGGAAAGCCAGCCTTTTCAGTTGTGGTAATCCACTGGGTTTTCTACTGGGACTATGATGGGGATGTGGGACTCGTCAATGGCTCCTGCACACTGCGCATGGAGCCAGCAATCATGTCATCCAAACTCTGTCCTTCTGGCAAGCTAATGAAGAGATGGTAAAGTGCTTCAACCTAGGCCTCTGTGACTTCTTGCACAAGAATGCAGACCGTAGAGATCCCCACTCCAAACATGCAGGAGATGGGGTAGCCATACCACCAAACTACAATAGCTAGCCTCCTCCTTGCTGAAATGGGTGTTCTGAAGTTGGTCTTCTGTCTTGTAGGCACAGGGGTCACAAGGTCCAGCACATTCTGAAATGTTGCAAGTGACATATGAAAGTGTGCCATCCACTGGTCGTCCTCATAAGCTTCTACAGTTGCCCATGAAGCTTGTCCGTGATGACAGTTTACATAGAAACATAGAAAGTGACGGCAGATAAGAGCCACATGGCCCATCTAGTCTGCCCATTTGTTTATTGAAAACTATACTGACCCTAGACCCTATTTACCCTCAATTTGTTTTACAATTTAGGATACCCTTATATTTATCCCAAGCATGTTTAAATTGTTCTACTGTATTGGCCTCAACCACCTCAGTTTCTGGCCCATACTCTCCGGTCTGTGAGGGTGCTCAATCGCAGAATGGAAGTAAGGCTGGACCTAATGTAGGCTCTTCTCCTGCGCAAATATTGGCATTGAGTTGTCTCTCTCTCTGCCATATATTGTGCTCTTCTCATATTCAAATTACACTGTACATGGTCACAGTGTCAGCAGCTGCAGGAGGCTCTGATTTGCTGTATGATACGGCAAAATACACCACAAAAACATGTGGGCAACACACAAGTAAATCATCAGCCATCATGAAAAGCAATGCAGTGATCATCTTTGTGACATGGGAAAAAAATAGTACAATGTGAACTGGACTTAATAGAGGTTTTGATATTACATGGATAATCACATTAAAAAACCGGGTTATTGCAGGGGCTGCGATCTGAAAGCGGTATAGGATACACTGTATTGTAAGAGGGTCATCTATATTGTGATAAGACAGTTAGCGAGTCGTAATATCTGAAAGGGGGTGAGGTGGCATAGACGCTGTACATATGATTCATTTGGAGGTATTTGAACATGTGAGACACAGAGTGGTGGACTTTTAAGGTCAATAGGCCAAATCCAGACAGGTTGTTTAATGTGCACAAGTGTGCCCAAGTTACACACTACTAAGTATAATGCACTCCACCAGGCACTCCCCTTGCACGCACGTAACTTAGCTGTTTTACGTTTTCAGAACCCTACCTTAACTTTTCCTTGTGTATCTTTGGTCGTACATATTGCCTTGTCGTACGGAAGTGCTAAACCTAACCCATACTTCAAATGCCTCCCTTCTCCCACAATGCATATATTCGGCTTGCATAGGGATGTCACGCTCATTCGTAAGGAGTTACATACAAGTTATGTCCAATCAGAGCTACGTTGCGTAACATCTGCCGTGCACATGCGCAGTGCGTTCCCACAGCCAGATTTACGCATGCAGCATGCATAAATGAGCTGTCGTTATTAAGTCTGGATCTGGCCCAATGACATCAAAGGGAGGGACTGAGTTTGAGGATACCTGTTCAGAGAGCTTTGCTATTCCTGGACAGGCTAAAAACTACACATATAGCAAATGGATAGGGACTCACCTACAGGAGGTGCCTTGATGCTGGGCAGGTGAGCTTAATCCAATATAGCTATATTGTGACCTAAACCTCCTTTTTATGTATGTGCTGACACATAGTGTTATTTAATGTATGTTTGGAGCGCCGGACCTCTCTTGTTCCTTATTATTATTATTATATTATTACACAGATTATTATTATTATTATTATGTCAAATAGAAAACACAAAAAAAGCCAGAAAGGGATCTATTTAGT
>WWET01004467.1:0-16107 GCA_011038615.1 Limnodynastes dumerilii | reverse complement strand
GTGTGGGGGGGGGGGGGGGGGGGGGGGGGGTGAAGTTCCTGTCACTTCCCTCTCTCGTGTGGACATCAGGGCAGATACGCTGCCATAAGGCGACTTTAAGACTGGCGTGAGGATCAACGGTCTGTACAACGTATAAGTCTTAAACCAAGGCCACACTGTAAAATTTAATTATTTACCCCAGCCCACCTTGCGTATTTTTGGCAGGTGGAGGGGGAGAGCTGCCCCAGCAGATGGATCTCCTGTTATGCGGAACTGAGTTTGGTATGATAGGAGATCCATGCAATGTAGCACGTATGCGCCATTCCCTTCAAATACCTGAACATGTAATTAAGTCGGGTGTCGGACGGAGATCTGACTCTGGTCCCTGATGTGCTAGTTCATTTATTGTACTCTTGCAGCAATTTTAGTATGTCTCCAATTCCTGAAATGCTTTTAATATGCACAAGTAGTAGCAGATGGCGTTATATATGATTCAAGGTACACAAGGTCAGACATATTCTCTTGGAAATTACATTATTTCTTTTATTCCTGGAGGAAACGTGTCACGCTTCCCTTTTTCCCATATAGGAAATCGACCATCTAATTTCTGATTTCAAAATGAGAACATGCTAGTGGCTTATCAACAGGGGGTTCTGCTTTCCTTTAGAGGACATTCTCCACTGTGAAAGACTTAAGATTTCCATTATTTTGACTGAGCAAATAGTTTGGAATTGATTATTGTATATTAACGTCTCTCTTCAAAAATTTTTATCCCCGGCTATTAAAGAGTTATGTCAGTCATACTGCATAGTGTGTAACGGTCATTATATCATCTTAATTTGTTAATAGTATTGAAATAAGGATACAGATGGTGGACCGTATTCACAGATACGCGTGTAAAAATTACGCAAATATACCTACCTACGGTGCAAGGCAACACCCATGACAGCCCCTCACACCGACGGGTTTTCGGGGACTTCCGCCTCAATAGGGCACCCTTAAGTCTACATATGTACGTACGTGCGTATTTATCTAACCACCTCAAACGCCCATTTAAATGCTTCCCCCCCACACACTTTCACGTAATTTCTACCGTCCGGATAAAAACCACATCCCTCCATATGTATGTCCCTAAGGGCCTGATCCAGACCTACGCCGATGCACGCGAGCGTACTACCGCTAAGCCCTCCCTCCCTCCCTCATTATATTACGTCCTCCCACCCACCGGCTTAACCTTAACGTAGGGACGCTAGGGGGACGCCCCTCCAGCGTCCCTACGCTGTTCCTACGGACGCCCGATCTTTTTAGCCGGTCTTACGCCCGCCGTCCTAGCGACGGCAGTCGTAGGTCTGGATCAGGCCCTAAGTGCGATTCACAAGTCCGTGCTGAAAGTACTACGTAATGTGCGTGGAAAAAGTTACTACGCATGCACAGTTCATCCGATCCTAAAAAAACGCATGCAACCACACGCTAAAACAGATCTGTGAATACGGTCCAGTATATTTAACAGAACTTTTATAAAAAGGAAAAAAATGCAAATGTATCCCATAGAAACCAGATACTAGATTCTACATATTTTCTTGAATCGCTTTGTTAAATGTTAAATAATCTAAGTGGGTGATATGAAGTATGAACCTGATCTAGAGTTTATTTTTGCAGCAAAAGTGCAGGCACAATATTGAAAATGTTCGCACCATGTCCAGAGTTCCAACAGTATAAATCATATAGATATATTTATATTTTAACAGTTTGGTTTAATTTTTTTTGTTACTAGATTGCAATGCAGTAAAACTATGCTGACATGTGAAAGGCTAATGCTAATTAATTGTATTTATTTTGAGTCTACATTTATTTATTTTGAGTGACAAACCAGTAGTAGAAAGTTGAATGGCTAATGGTGCCATAAACAGAGTGATTGGGAAACACAGCACTAAAACACGAATAAACTGCAATTTATTTTTGTCATCTAATAAAATGCTAGTTTCTAAAAACATAATTGTTCCTTAACCCCAAATAATTATTACTTTGCTCATGACAACCAGTTAGATTACATATTTACTCTGTTTAAATGGACAAAGAGAAAGAGACAAAGAGAAAGATTGGTGAAAATTACTCTTATAATAAAGTGGAACTATAGGTTGAATTCACAATAAAACCTTCCTACAGTGGGTGCAACCAATATGGTAGTCTATAAAGTCAAGCAAAAGAAACAAGAGAAATCTAATGCTCGCTATTTTTGTATATTGATACTATAATAAATATGGACTAATTTGTAATGTGGTTTGGAGGGAACTGATTTTATGGTACTTTTGAACATTAGATTTCTCTTGTTTCATTTGGTAACTAATTTCATGAGTAATCCTGTCTGCTCTGCGTCTTTTATGCACATTTATTTCCCAAAGAAAATTGTCTGTTACAGTAAATATATACTCACCACCAAAGCCATGAATACTAGTATTGTATCTGTTAGATTTATGTTACAAACGTCATCTGCATTTCTAAAAGGATTTGTTATGAATACAAACTGAGCCAATATCCCAGTAGTGATGACTGGTAACAATATGATTCAAGTGTGACATTACAACAAAGCTCTATGTGGGATGCATTCTACGGAACAAAAATTCTATTTTCAAAATACAGACAGCCAAAAGCTCATCTTCAGCTGTCTCTATTTTGGAAATATTAGTGATTAGAAACTTTTACTAATGAATTGGTAAGTATGCCAAATGTATTTTTAAGCATACTAATTTATTCAATAATTCGGAAACTTCTGCTGCACACCCGTTGCACCAGACTGGACAGGTGAGTGTACCAAGGAAGTCTATGGGGAGTCTTAAGGTCAGGCTGCGGTGAGGAGTAAGTTACGGTTAGGTTGCGTGCAGGGGAGTCTTAGGCTTAGGCCACGGGGAGGGGAGTCTTAGGGTCAGACTACAGGAAAGGGCTTCTTAGGGTCAGGCTGTGGGAAGGGGAGTCTTAGGGTTAGGCTGCGGGTAGTGGAGTCTTGTTGTCAGTCTGCAGGGATGAGAGGGTTAGGGTAACGGAAGGGGAGGGTTAGGGTAAGGATTAGGATCAGGGTTGGGGTTACATAAATACCTACCATTCTCTGCTGCATCTTTGTTTTGGGGATGATCGATTGCTTCTCCTCAACGAGGCAGAAGCAATCGATTTGAGATCCAGTTTGGAACTAGCTGGTAATAAACCGCCCTTTCGAAACAGGGCCTTTCTAACCCCAGACCCACACCCCTCTATGTTGTACAAGGTAATATAAAATGTGTTCTCCTGCTAAAGCTTTGTATGTACAACATGAAGAGTAAACAAAATATATGATAAATCATTAACAATAAAATAAAGACATGAGTAACAAAGTAGAGTTCATTGCCAGTCAACGTGAACCATGGTATACATAAAAAGTATTTTTTTTTAACACAATAATGCTTATAATAGATAAAAAAATTTCAGTCTAAATAGGAAAGCCTAAAGCTTCTTGTTCTACACTTGTTAACTGGACAAAAGAGAAGACACAGGCCTAACAGTCACAGCAATCCTATTTAGTTATCATATATAGTTTCTATAATGTCATGATATAGTAGCTACAGTTGGTTGATATGGACAATACCTCAAATTATTTTCTTTATAAATTGTAGTAATGATATCAAAGAGGTGATTCTCTGTAATTCACCTAGTCCAAGACAAGTAACCTGCTTAGAGAAAGTGATCTTACTACTTATAAAAAGAAATTGGTCAGAGGAACAGGTGCTTAAAATAGTGTTGTTCATGACCTTACCACCACTGTCACCCAATGGGAATGCTCTACTGACTCCACAAATTGTTACACTGAGTTCCTGGGCCAAGGCTGAATCCATTTGTGAAAAGTCTGGACGTCATTATGGAACTGCCATGATGTGGTGGACCAAGATGTAATTTGCAGGACATATTGTGTTGAGCAGAGGAATGGAGAGAAGGAGTCGACAGAAAGTAGATGGAAAAGAACAATTTAAAGAGGAAAACAAAGTAAAAAGATAAAAAAAGTTAAGCTTGTGGAGTTGTCACAGGAATAACAGTTGTAATTATAATAGTTTATTATGTGATCATTAATGTAACAATTAAAAAAGTCTTGGATTTTGCCAAGTGCCCTCAGACCTCTATATGCAGTCATTCAAGTGAGTTGTGTACCTTTATGTAAGTCCTCCACAGCATTTCCAAAGTCCTCTTTAACCATAACATTTGTGGTGTTGACTTTGTTAGGTCACTAAACTGACAATAAACAAAACAAACAAAACAAAGTTTCCTCAAATCTTTATATTTTTTATTGTGGTAAAAGATGCAAGTGCATTCATTCAATAAAATCAATATATGAAATAGCATTTATACTTAGAAAAACATATAGTAAGCACAAAACATGCCTCACAGTAGAAGTGCACATAAAACAGTTATTTTTATGTAATACTTAAAGAGAAGTACACTAAACAATTTATAAAACAAACTGATATGGAGACAGTGATCCAGATTCACAGTTACGTAGTTTTCGTACGTTGTTTTAAGAATTGAGCTACTACGCATGTGTAGTAGCTTATTTACACAATCTACATACCATTTATATATGTAGATTGCGTAAGCACGGCCTTTAGTCTGCGATTACACAATCTATGTGCAGAAATGGTACGTAGATAGCATGAATAAGCTACTATGCATGTGTAGTAGCTTAATTCTTAAAACAACGTATGTAAGATGAAAACTACATAACTGTGAATCCGGACCAGTATTTCCAATACAATTTGTCCAATGTATTACATGTTTTTCTTCATTCAGATTTACATTTTATTTAATAGATTTTCAGAATTTAAACGTAATCACTATTAAACATTAATCTTGGAATATTTTTAATTGCTTTTTTTAATGCAACAGACTTTTTTTTTTTAAATAACATTTACAGTTAAGAGTGAGAAGAACTTTGTTTTTTATATATTGCAAATAATGGACCTGATCTAGACTCAAATATCACACTCTGACTCAATGCAAATAATGGAAAGTATAAGGGAAATCCAGTCGCAAATAAAAGTGTGACAATGACAATCGATTTTGTGTACAGCCACATTCAAGAACAATGAAGATAAGTTCGAAAGGGTAGGATAAATGTAGGGTTAAATGCTACTACAATGATCTTATATAACCAAGTCTCAATCATCAGCATTCTCCTAGATATAGATATGCATTGTAGCTGGTGCAAATATACTTTGGGTCTGTATTGAGCTACTTTGATGCAAAAACCCCCTTAATGTCAATGTGTTGTGTTTGTCCACCACATTTACTCCCCAGTAATTTGAATCCAGGCAGTTGCAGAAGTGACTTGCAGTCTAGTTTGAATAACCACAATTGCTTCCACTTCTGTTCTGGAATGCACGTTGTGACAGTATGAAGAGATATGCTAAGCTTTCATACATCGCAGTCTGGATCAGGCCCAATATATAAATACATATATAAGTTTTTTTAAAGATACAAATATGCTTTAAAATAATTGATAGGTACACTACTATAAATCAAGGTATATATTGTGCTATATTACACTCCAAAAATACCATATTACAGTATTTCAATGCAAAACTAATAGATTAAGGCAAATGCAAATTATACAGTATATAGATCACAGTTATAAGAAAATGTCATTCATTTCACTGTTCACTGTACAGTAAGTAAAAGGCAATGAGTGACGTTGCCATTAACTCACCCCATCTTTTTGCACTTTACCTTCCATTTTCTAATTCAAATTACCCCTATCCTTAAAATAAACTTTACAATTAGTATTGCTCATAATATTCAGATACTTTATTTTAAATTCAATTGTTAAAACATTTTAATTCTTGATAAATAAAGCACTCAAATTTAAATGCTAAATTATCAGCTAATCTAATGTGATATAATTACAATTATTTAAGGTGGTTGGTAAACATAAATTAGCATATATTTTGTGACTTGAACAGATGGAAAATTTATATACAGGAAAAAAAACTAAATTAGTTGATGATTGTTAGGAATTTTTTTTCAATTATTATTTTAGTAAAATTTACCAAAAGTAAAAAAAAAATCTTTCATAAAAAGCACATTCCATCTATAAAATGTGTAGCCTTAAATTCCAGTACAATGCTAGTAAATGCTATGTTTACAATTGATTCAGTTTATTGTACATATTATTATGAAATACCAAAATGGTGGTCCCATGAAAGTTCCTTATATTGGATGTGGTGGCATTGCTTGTTCCTGATGCTTGCTCTTGCACATTCCTGGCGGCAGTATGTTGTCAGACGACAACAGGTTACACCTTGATAAAAGGCTAAATTGATTATAGTCCAGCGCTTCTGTGATACTTTCATTGGGCCTAATTCAGACTTTAGAAGGAGCTTAAAATTAAGAGAGGAAGGTTACACCTTAGCAAAACCATGTTATTTTCAGGGGGAGTCAAGATAATTGTATTCTTTGCATGCAGGGATATATCTTTGAATTGCTTACTACACACAGATACTGACCAGCTTTACTAATACACTGTTATTTAGACTTGGGCTAGGAAACGCCACCTTTCAACTCTAATACTGTTTGCAACAGATAAAATATGACTTCCCTGCAATCAACATGGTTTAGCCCAGGAGTAACTTTCCTCTCTTAGGACCTGATTCACAGTTAAGAAGGCTTTAGTTTCTTTACTACATGCAACTAGTAACATGGCGACTTCCCTGACACCCCCCCCCCCCTGGTTTTCAGCTTCTTAACCAACTTAAGAATGCCATAGGGCTACCCTTACTTTAGGTTCGTAGTTGTGTGTGTAAGGCGGCTAATTAAAAACGTTTTTCCCTAACCGCACCCAAATTTCCTCATGTATATGCCTCCCTCCACCCAATCTTCTTATCTTCATTCTTAAGTTTTCCCGGCACGCCCCTTCCTTCTTAAGTCACTACGAACCTAGAAGACATAGGTTCGTAATGGTGATTCAGAGCAGTCCTGTTCTTAAGTCCTACGTAAATTGCGCATATTAAGGTACTACGCATGCGCAGTATATCCCTTCATAAATATACACACCTAAAAGTAGAATTTTCTTATCTGTGAATCAGGTCCTTAATTACAAGCTCCTTCTTAAGTCTTAATCAGGCCCAATGCTCTTATATATCGAGTATTTGCATTTAGAAAGTGTATTACCATAAACAATTAAACAGCCACCGTGAATTTACAGGGGCCAGTTGTTAAGGCTGAACTCTGACCCAATTAAAGTTTGAAAGGAAGTATATATAATTATATTAAGTGTGGTATGGATTATGCTCAGAAGTAGAGTCGATGCACCAAATATTTGTAAGGTGAGTTCTCTCAAATATTTACAACACATTTTTCATGCATTAGTCTATGTGTGAACAACTGCATATTTAGTAAGTGCTAAGCATGCGTGGCTTGTCATCTTTACCTCACTTTAATTCCTCTTTGAGATGCCTTTTTTTTTTATAACAAAAGTCCAATCTATAAACTGAGAGGCATTTCATTAGCAGTGAAAGCCCTAACTCCTATTTACATGCAACATATCAAACACATGGCTTGTCGTGGTTGTAAAATGAATATCTGGCCCTTCTCCATTATAGAATATGTTCATGTTTTCCATTACGCTCTAATTTGGGTGGTAACATGAGGAAGTTCAAAATTGGAACATAAGCATACCAGCTATTTGCTACTGGGAGGGGTATCATATTAAAGTTCCTTAAGCCTGCATTCCACACTTACTGCAAGGGTTTAACTCATCTCTTTAGCCACTTCTATTCAGAAGAACAGATTGTATAGTGATGTTAGCAGAAATCAGGGCCAGGAGTAGGCCCCATATCAAGGAGCCAGAGCCCAAATCTGGGGGAAGGGATGTGTGGGTTCATGCAGCAGCTGCCACCAGGATGGATGGTTGCAAAGGGCCCCTTCTTTTCTGGGCTCAGCACCCCTTGTTTCCATGCCAGTAGTAATGCCATTGGTAAAAAAAACAAAAACCCATCCTGCACTGAGAAGCAGCAACATAGGTAAAACTATAGGTAAGAGTGGTGTCTTGGCAATAATGCGTCTCACAACCTAATTATGTTGATGTAAAGCATTTGTTCACACAGCAGCCATGGAAATGTACTTTCCTTTTGGTTTTTAATAATTCATTCTAATGTTTTTCATTACAAATAGGCATTTTCTGTATCTTACATGCACCGTGCACACATGCTGCATTTAAATCCTGCACTATTCAATATTTCTTATTTTAAAACCTTTACGTATTTAAAGTACATATTTTTGGGAGAATGTTCCTTTGAAAATTTTAAATTGTAAGTATTTAATACATACTCATTATGATATTTTACAATTTACATTTAACACTCACATTTCTGAAATGCTCCATTTTACAATAATCTGTTATTTTTAATTATTTTTGTTGAGGTTTACTAAATCTAAATCTTAATTTCCGAATACATGGTAAAAAAGCATTAAAAACTAAAGTGCAATACCAGGGTAATAAAAAAATCTAAAAATACTGGGTTAGTTCATTTCTTTTTATCAAATCCCTTTGGCTATAGCATTCCAAGTACTAACACCATCTGGTATGTTCACAACCTGCTTTCATAGCAAAAATACAAAGCGTGCAAAGATGAAATGCAATAATAATGACTGCTTTCTCTAAGCCGTATTCAGAGATCCGTTTGCTAAAAGTATGAAATTATACGCACTGAAGTTGCAAGACAACACCCATGACACTATCCTCACACGGACGGGTTGATGGTGACTTACGAGTGCTTCAATCTTATCTTTAAGTGTGCAGTATAATACAGCCATACTGTACTGGTGTATCTAACTAACCGTGCCCTCAAACGGTCATTTAAATGCCACCCCCCCACCCACTTTTACGTATCTGTCTCCGGACGGATTATAACCACACCCCTGCGTACGTATTTTCTCACGTTTGATTCACAAGTCCGTGCCTAATGGACTTCCGTGTGTAAAATCAACATAGATTGCGTAAATTTAGTTACTACGCATTCGCAGTTCATCAGATCGTAAAAATACGCACGGAACTTCACGCAAAAACGGATCTCTAAGTACGGCCCTGTATCTTAAAAAATTCAACATAGTGGAATGGACACCTTTATGGGTAGAAAAGGGTTACTGTTTTTTTTGTTTTTATTAAAATGTAAAAAAATACAGGATACCAATGCTGCCGTAGTCTTATACAGTGTATTGTTAATAAACTGCACATTTCATAATATACTTTACGGCTTATTTGCATTAATAACACTGTATATACGTGCAACTTTCACATTGGTCCATAACAACCAATTAACTTAAATCTGCTTAAATAGTCAAGTAAAGCAAGTAACTGCTTACTGCTTTGTGTAAATGCAGTAGATCCCTATTATTTGCACATTTCATTTCCAAGGGTTATATTTATAACAACAAGAAAATGTTTCTCTGTTTTCAAAGAATGCACACAAAGCAATTCTACAATCAGATAAGTGACAGTTATTTACAATCAAGGCATAGGAAGTTACACAGAGGAGAATACATCGACAAAAAGTATAAATCAATCACAAGAAGCAAATATTGCGCTAAATTCTAAACAAAAACCCACTTCCATAAAACACAATCATTGGAAATGGTCATGTAATGCAATTATGCAAGGAATCCTATCTTATGTGTCCAAGACGTAGAAAATGTTGTAGTAATTCAGGATTCTTGGGAAAGCTAATGTTTGATCGCTTGCCGATAGTAGAAATGTTGTTTGCTTTATTAAATTAGTATAAATGCATTAAGTGCAACATGCAATGAACCTTGTCGCTACAAATATCTTCTGTCAAAACAACTGAATAACCACAAAGTGTTAATAAAATGGCTTAAACGTTTCAAAAACAGACACACTCATTTGAGAGTTTCTGTCCAAGCATACAAAAAATATACAGTTATTCCTGTTTTATATTAGTAAATAAACTGTAAATGTGTCAGATTGTGACTAATTACAGCATGAAAATGACTAACTTTAGGTTAATAAATTAGAAACATTTGATTTCACTGATGACACGTTTATTATACTAATAAACAGCTTATAAAAATAATTGTTCTTCCAATTTATTGCACACCAAGACATTACAAAATGTGTTTCCTGTCCCAGTAACTATTGTTCATGGCGTCACTGATTATCCGGTGGCATCACAAACCTATAAGAGAAAACAGATATAGTTATACTATCTGCAGTGTGGATCCAGACACAAATGCCATTTTAGGGAGCATGACAAGGCAAAGGTCGCTGTGAAGTTTAAATGCTGATAAATGCAGGCTACATACTATGCAAACATAAGGTTCTGATAGCCAGGGGTATGACAGAGCGTACACACGCTACTCGATAATCAGGGTCATCTCCCAGCCACCTTGACTGATAATAGGAAGTCTGATGCATCTGATTATTGGGTAGAAGCGGTTCTGGAATAATTGTTCTGTGTTTTGACAAATCATTCCATGTCATGCACTGTATGATAAAATGCAGATTACAGTGTATTGTGCATCCAGCTTAACCCATACCAGCCAATAATTAAAACGGTCCAATCAATTGAGTTAGAAAATAACAACATATGTTTAGCCAGTATACGCCAGTATCACACATGTCACACATTTGCAGTTAGTACCTATTACCATAATTGGGTAATAACCTCATACGTTTACTGAAATTATTAGAATTTTAAATGGAAATGTACAATGATCATTTATTTAGTATTAAACTTTTTAAGAAGCTGGCATGTATATTTAACCATTCTCTACAAACTACCACATGGGGGCTGATCCTGAATTACGCCGCCCGCCTTAAATACATTTCTGCCGATCTGCGCATGCGCCGGGCAGATGTTGCCCGGCGTAAATAGGAAAACCCGCTCCTCGGGATCGGGCGTCCCTAACTGTTGCGTGGTTACGGCTGAGGGGGTGTCCCTCACCGTAACTACGCAACAGTTCGGCAAGGAAAGCGTGGGAGGTAAGGTAATGAGGGCCAGAGGGTGGGTTTGGCCATTGGCCATTTTGGCTCCTGTGGCCGGCGTAATTACACACTGTTACGCCGGTGAAGTTAGGGTAGGCTTCAGCAGGCGTAACAGTGTGTAATTACACCGGGGGAGTGCATGCTGATACGCTGTGCGTTAGTACGCACAGAGCATCGGTGTAGTTCATGATCAGCCCCATGGTTCCTACAGTATAACAAACAAAACAATGTGCAGGGGATAATTTGTGCTGGAACAAACAGGAACCCATTTTTCAGCCCTTTTTGTGGTTTGTGTAAATTGTATAATGAAAATTAATATAAAACAAGTGTCATCTACAGAACTACTCAAGCACATAAGAAGGTTAACCCCATATAGAGGGCCAAAATATGGTATTATGCCACAAATCTACTTCTCTCTGCTTTAATTATAAATCTATCAACTTCCTTTGACAGACAGTATATTCACTTCTAAAATGTCTGAATTGACCACTGGGTTAAACTATGCAGGTATAAACTAACATTTCAAAAGCAGTGTCCAAATTGCAATATCATGTTGATATTTCAATGAATGCATTGCATAAACAACAAATGTCCCAGCTATCAAATTTAGTTTATTATAATTATAATAATTGAGCAATACTTAATTTTTTTGCTAACGTCACACCATTAAACGAAAATTCATTTTAAACGGATGAAATCGTTATTTGATCTGTAGGTTTTCGTATCTGCAATGCTTACGTAGGTTTTTTCTGTGAATGGTATTTACCTGTGCATCTTATTGTAAAAAAAATGTCAACTATTTCTTTTTATTCAGATACTGTTTCCTATTGCAGAAAATATGCACAGTGTCAGTAATAGGATTAACATGTGAAAACATACTTTGTACTTCACACTTTGCTATGAAATAAGAGAATGTTAAGCACAGTAGCTGTAACCACTTCAATGTGAAGAGTGTGTGGGAAAGAAAGTCCTTCAGGATTCCTAACCACAACTGGAGGGGGAGCATTACCCATCTGAAACAAAGGACATGTTTACATAGAAGGTTTAACTTTCACATAGAAGAGTACTGGAAAAGCCACACACATTCAAGAACACCAGTCAGCATGGATAGCTGAAGATGGTAAAAAAAAAAGGACATGAAATCATTTGTAAAAGTAAAATGTTGTTTAGGCTTTTGGCAACCTGCAGATCTTTAATAAAGTATCTATTTGAGGACACAGCACCAAAGAAAAAAATAATTAAAATTACTACTCCTGGGCTAAACCATGGTGATTGCAGGGGAGTCCTATTTGACCTGTTTCAAGATGAAAGGTGGCATTTATATATATCAAGTCTAAATAACAGTGTAAAAGTAAAGCTGATCAGTATCTGTGTGCAGTAAGCAATTTAAAGCTATATCCCTGCATGCAAAGAATACAATTAACCTGACTCCCCCTGAAATCAACATGGTTTTGCCCAAGTGTAACTTTCCTCTCTTATTAATTTAAAGCTCCTTCTTAAGCCTGAATCAGGCCCAATGTGATTTAGATACAATTTATTAAAATGAACAATATAAAAACATTAATGGTCAGAATATAGTCTGGTTGGGTATGCACATCATATGTAGCTTAAAACTACAGAACTGAACAGATCTTCAGATCAATTAGGACCATTGGTCATTCAATATGAAATTAAACAAATTTGTACGAGATTCTGAATGAAACAGTAAGACAAGTCTCTTGAGCCGATATTCATCAGTTATTATGGTAAGGAATTGTATTCTGCAATCATTGGGGTAGATCCAGAATTACGTTTGCCGTACGTTTATTCGCGTAGCGTATTTTCGTGTGCGTATATTCTATACGCTCCCCTAGCCACACCCCTTGAATGTACGTATTTTGTCACGATACGCTTTCCAAACCCTACCTTAACTTTTGCCAACGTAACCGCAGTGATCCGCACACGTACGTATGGGCAACATGTATTTACGCAGCTAAGCACACCCATACTGTACACTTTAAATACAAACCTCCGCCTACTTAACGTATTTCAGACGTATTTTGGCCTCACGTAAAATTGGCACGCCCACACGTAAGTATTTACATGAATGGCCCATACGTTCACAATTACGCTACGTTACTGAGCGTATTTTCTATGGTGCGCAAGTGCAGTACTTACCAAAAAGCGATTTTACGTCTCCGCCACGCGTAAATTCGCTCACAAGCGTTGTTCTGGATATGGGCCATTGATGGTAATAGAAGATGTAATTATAACAGAATTCTGTATAAGCAGTATGTCATTGCTGGTGGGTGGGGGTTTCCTGTTGGTGAATGAGCACACTTTTCCCGTGCACCTAGTTCCAATAAAGATGATGGTATAAGCTGTATATTCTGGAGTCTGTGAATGGTGAACAAGCACAGATGCCTGTGCACCGCTATGGACTTCCAGGAAATGGCTTGAAAACAGCAATGATAAACCCAGACGAGTGTGCACGGTAAACCACGTATAGCGATGTTATGGAAAAATGGGCAGACAGCAGATTAGCCCTTGCAATAGCGACCACCAGCGATGGCTTGCAGCTATACGCTATGGATGAAATCTCATCAGCGCTTGTGAATCCACATTACAGGCTCAAATCAGGCTCTTAAGAAGAAATCTGTAAACTTGTTAAACTATAATCAGCAAATCGGTAAAAAGGTCCCAGAAAATGAACCAAGCATTTAGAATGAACAATTAAAACACCCTCATGCGTTTCATCACTTGCTGTGAATTTCCTCAGAGGGACAGCGTTGTAAGTTTTTTTTAGATATTAGTACCCTTAGTCTTTTTGGGTGTGGTTTGCTGAAGAGAACGGTCCTTTTACAACAGGGCAGTTTTCTACCAGCCATTTGTGACATCCCACCACCAGCAGGAAGCCCGAGCGGTGACTTGTGAGTATTTCCCCAACCCCATCCCTTATCCCAATCCTCACCCTAACCCTCCCCTTCCATTACCCTAATCCTCCCTTCCCCGCTGCCTGACCATAACCTTCCACTTCTACGCTCCATCCCCTCCCCGCAGCCTAACCCTAAGACTCCTCTTCTATGCTCCATACAATCCCTGCAGCCTAACCCAAAGACTCCCTTCCCTGCAGCCTAACCCTAAGACTTCCCTTCTTCATTCCATTTCCTTCCCACAGCCTAACCCTAAGACTCCCCTTGTATGTTCTCTTCCCTACCCACAGTCTAACTCTAAGACTCCCCTTGTACAGTAACATGTCCAGTGCGGAGGGCTTGGGGTGTCTCAAAACCAATGAATGGGTAAGTAGGCAAAAAATAAATTCGGCATTCTTACCCATTCATTATAAAAAAAATTCTTATTAGGCAGATACATTGCATTGCCTTAAACTGAGGGACAACTCAGGAGTCCACTCCCTCACAGTCATCAAGATGTGAATAATTTCCTGCATGCCACATAACCTTAATGACTGGACACTGCAGCTGTAATACAGGCCAGGAAAGTCTGTGCATCGACTACTGTATGTCACAATTCCCCTTAGATCACCCTCAGCATTGTCTTTGTAATATAGGCCAAGGAAGGCTGTGCATGGACTGCTGTATGTCAAAAACTGACTTAGGCGCAATAATGGGCTATTTGTGGGCCTTCCATAAAAAGTGGAGGGGTCCAAGCCTGAGCTTTGGTTGCTGGATACTTTTAGAAAGGAAACATTTTCTTTGCAATTCACTGTGGAGAGAATAAGTAAGATGTGAGTTCCTGCGCTTGCTATGTGGTAATTAAGTTGCCAAATACTAACAGCGGGGGGTTCTCCCCAAATCTCCCCCAAAAATTAGATTGTGTATTTACACTTTCCAAATAAATGTTAACAACAAGGTGTCAATATTACGGCACCAATACTACCAACAGTGCAAAATGTTTAGAGAGGAAATATGTCTTCCTTCACACTGCTTAATGTCAAATATGTACAATAAAGTCTCTTTAATAAAGTCCTTCTTGACGAATCAGTGTTATATTTTTTGAATCTTTCTCACTGAATGATGTATTCCACAGTATTCTTAGAAATACCGATTGATATTCTACTCACAGGATTCGCCTCTTGGGCTATGTGCGCATCTCACTGTAGTTGTTCTCGGTTCTTTTTTTCTGGAGATTCTCGACTAGGTTATTATGTGAAAAGAAAAAGATAACAAAAACTTCCAATGGTACAATATTGTTTGTAAGAAATTGTAGCAATTACATACTCCTCCACTCACATTATACACTTCATGGAATAATGCACTCAAAATCCACAAGTATAGTAATATATTATAGTATCACTCCACGTGTTCTGTAGTTCACTTTGTCAATATGATTTTTATCCACAATGAAGAATTTTATTATTCCAAATTATTCACTCTGCGGTTTGAATAGACGGTATCCTACTCACAAGCTCTATCTCTTGGATAATATGCACATCAAACAGAAACTCTGTTCAGGTTACAAATAGTAGGTACCCTACTTACTAGCTTCGCCTCTTGGGCTGTATGCACATCTAGTTATGGATCTTCTTCGGGATGTTATTCCATATGTTCGTAGTCATACTTCAATACAATCAACAACTCAACAACTCGGTTAATAGGTCATATGGAAATAAAAAGAAAAACAACTCCAAATGGTACAGTAACGTATGGGATGCTGATATATTAATAAGCAGATCACCCACTCACATTAGACTTCTCTTGACTTCAATACACAGCAATTAATACAGCTTTATACATCCTTAAATAAATTCCAGGTCCTCTACAGAATCCTCCAGAGTCCGTGATACAATGTTGCAAAAACTGAATTTATTAAAATAACATAGAATAAAATACAAAATATCTCCCTGACAGGCAGGGTTCCGTGGGATAGTGAAAAACAATCAGACCCTCAGGGTCTATACACCTCAATCCAGTCGGCAGATATTATTATGGGCCCATAGCCTAACTGGTAAGTATGTTTAACTGAGAGTCTAACATATGACACTTCTCACCACCGGAATCCCCCGCACTACCGACGCGTTTCAGCTATCTAGGTAGCCTTTCTCGAAGTGTATGTCAGGGAGATATTTTGTATTTTATTCTATTTTATTTTAATAAATTCAGTTTTTGCAACATTGT
>WWET01004466.1:105269-119164 GCA_011038615.1 Limnodynastes dumerilii | reverse complement strand
CTGGGTGCTGGACAGACATGATGGGGGATACTGGGTGCTGGACAGACATGATGGGGGATACTGGGTGCTGGACAGACATGATGGGGGATACTGGGTGCTGGACAGACATGATGGGGGATACTGGGTGCTGGACAGACATGATGGGGGATACTGGGTGCTGGACAGACATGATGGGGGATACTGGGTGCTGGACAGACATGATGGGGGATACTGGGTGCTGGACAGACATGATGGGGGATACTGGGTGCTGGACAGACATGATGGTGGATACTGGGTGCTGGATAGACATCATGGTGGATGCTGGGTGCTGGACAGACATGATGGGGGATACTGGGTGCTGGACAGACATGATGGTGGATACTGGGTGCTGGATAGACATCATGGTGGATGCTGGGTGCTGGACAGACATGATGGGGGATACTGGGTGCTGGACAGACATGATGGTGGATACTGGGTGCTGGATAGACATCATGGTGGATGCTGGGTGCTGGACAGACATGATGGGGGATGCTGGGTGCTGGAGAGATGCTGGGTGCTGGACAGACATGATGGGGTAGCATGGTGCTGGACAGACATGATGGGGGATGCTGGGTGCTGGACAGACATGATGGGGGATACTGGGTGCTGGACAGACATGATGGTGGATACTGGGTGCTGGACAGACATCATGGGGGATGCTGGGTGCTGGATAGACATGGTGGGGGTTGCTGGGTGCTGGACAGACATGGTGGGGTATGCTGGGAAGTGAAGAACATTGGTGGTGGATACTGGGTGCTGGACAGACATAATAGGGGATACTGGGTGCTGGATACAAATGATGGGGGATGCAGGGTGTTGGATACACATGATGGGTGATGCTGGGTGCTGGAGAGACAGGATGGAGGGTATATATTTATGTATAGCGGAGACTGGGGACCGGATTCAGACCCCTGCATGCTTTCCGTGCGTGCGCGGGTCTGAAATTACGCAAGACAGAGGGGAGTACACACCCCCTGTCACTCCCCTCTGTTGTGCGGACTTTATGGCAGCTTAAGCTTCCATAAGCCTACCGTACCTGCGGCGTGCGGATCAGTGGTCCGTACGACCGCTGATCCGCTACAGTGTGGGAGCCCCCTCTCACACTGTACACTTTACATGTCCCCCCCGTCCCCCCCTGCGCTTTAGCGGGCGGAAGGGAAGCACAGCTCATTTCCTCGGAACCCCAATCGGAATCAAGCACAAAAACCTATAAATTAACATCTCCACTATTTTATGTGACCTCACCCCATAATAGTGCTGAATCTGCACCTTTCCACAAGATATTTTTATGATTTATTTTTTACTAATAAAGAATTCCGATGTGAAGAAAGAGAATCTGATTTAGAGATTGAAAATACGAGAAGAATGTTACTCCTGGGCAAAATCATGTTGATTTCATGGGAGTAAAATTTCATCTGCTGCAAACAGTACAGCTACAGTAGTAGTGGAGTTTCCCAGCTCAAGTCTAAATAACAATGTAAAATTAAGCTGGTCACTATCTGTGTGCAGCAACAATTCAAATATATATCCTTGCATGCAAAGAAAACAATTAACTTTCCTCCCCCTGAAATGAACATGGTTTTGTCAGGAGTAACTTTCCTCTCTTATTTTCAATCTCTGAAAAAGGTCCTCGGTAATTAACTTTATGTAACCACTAGTCAAAAGCCCATTAAAATAACAGAAAAAAGTATTCCTCTTTCATGTCTCTCCAGCTCCTAGTATACTCCAGAATATGTCTTCAGATCTCAGTATTTCCCATAACGTCTCTCCAGCCTCTTCAGTATTCCCCATCATCTCTCCAACCTCCCAATATTCTGCATAATATGTTTCCAGTTCCCAGTATTCTTTATCATGTGCCTCTGGCTTCCAGTATTCCCCATCATGTGTCTTAATACGCTAATGCCGCCATCCCAGCCTCATTACCCTCCCTCCCCCACCTACCTGCACTAACTTCAGCATAGTAACGCTGGGGGAAGCCCCCCTCCAGCATTACTACACTGAAGCTTTGGATTGGGCGCTTCCGTAGCAATGCAGGGCAACATCTGCCCGGCGCATGCGCAGATTGGCTTTTAAGCCGATCTTACACTGCTGGCTGACATGTCAACGCCGGCCAGCATAGTTCTGGATACGGCCTCATGTGTCTCCAACTCCCAGTATCCCCATCTTGTCTCTCCAGCCTCTCAGTACTCCCCTTCATCAGCCTCTCGTTATTTCCCATCATGTGATTCCAGCACCCAGTATTCCCTATTATGTGTCTCCAGCCTTTGCAGTATTTCCCATTATGTGTCCCCTGCCTTTCAGTATTCTAAACTATATATATATATATATATATATGGAATAATGTTCTTAACAGCGCACTGAACTTACCAAAAAGGTGGGGAAAAAAACATTGTATGAGTATAAGCCTTTTACAATATAACTGCTCTATCTCAAAAATAAGTGATGAGTGCAGCTCCCCGGTACAACAATAAGTCTGTGACTGAATCAGACTAAAAGGTCATAAAATGATGCTAGGTATGTTGAGGAGGGGGCGCTTAGATCAGTACCCGGTATAGTAGGGGTCAAAGGGCAATATGACATATGCAGTATATGGACTTACAAGACAGAGACACAGAACATAGAGGGATAAAAGAAAAGAGGGAAAATCATTGTGCAGTATATCAAACCCTTAGTAAAATAAAATAAAAAAATGGTTCAGCGTACCATTTAAACACTTTGCACAATTCTATGCACAAGCAAAAACAAGCAGTATTTTTAGATCAGTCAGACGTATGCAATAAACCAGGAATACCGGACCATAAAGTAATGTTAAAACACACTTTACTTCATCAAATAAATATAAAATCTGCGTACCAGAATAAAAAGATAAATGAGCATTTTATAAAATAGCCAATATCAGCGTCTCTTATCAGCGTCTTATCTGTTTATTAGGGCAAACAGGTCTGCCTCCGGGTGTTACTCGCTCCCAGCGGCGTCGGGTCCACGGTAACACAGTATGCTGAGTGTAGCTGAGTATACGGTAAGCAGTTCGACAAGGCAGCTGGTCCAGGTATCGGTATTGGGTCCTACGTGTTTCGTCCTAGGGGTGTTGATGCACCCTTGCAGACTTCCTCAGGAAGTACTGCATATGTCATATTGCCCTTTGACCCCTACTATACCGGGTACTGTTCTAAGCGCCCCCTCCTCAACATACCTAGCATCATTTTATGACCTTCTAGTCTGATTCAGTCACAGACTTATTGTTGTACCGGGGAGCTGCACTCATCACTTATTTTTGAGATAGAGCAGTTATATTTATATATATATACAGCCTCCCCAGTAATCCCCATCATATGACTCCAGCCTCCCATTCTTTGTCTCTCCAGCTTTCATTATTTTCCATCATGTGTCTCCAGCTTCAAGCATTCCCTATCATGTGTCTCTAAATCCCAATATTCTCCATTTCTTCTCTCCATCATCCCAAGTATTCCCCATCATGTGTCTACTGCTGAAGAGACATGATAGAGCGACAAATTGAGCTTCCAGCATTCCCCATCATGTGTCTCTAGATCTCAATATTCTCCATCATGTGTCTCCTGCTACCAATATTTCCTGTTATGTCTCTCCAGCCCCTCCTGTTTCTATAGCCTCCCAAGTATTCCCCATCATGTGTCTCCAGCCTCCAAGTATTTCCTATTCTTATCATTCTAGCTGCCACTATTCCCCATCTGGTCTCTCCAGCTCACAGTATTTTAATCATGTCTTTCCAGCTCACAGTATTGCCCATCATGTGTTTCTAGCCTCCCCAGTATTCCACATTCATGCATCTCCAGCTTCCAGTTTTTTCCATCATGTTTCTCCAGACTCCAGTATGCTCCATCATTTGTCTCCAGCCTCCCTAGCATTCCGCATCATGACTATCCATTATGTGTTTCCCTCTTTCCAGTATTCCCCATTCCTGTCATTTATGCTCATAGTACTCCCCATCATGTTTCTCCAGCTTCCAGTATTACCCATCATGTGTCTTTATCAACCAGTTTTCCCCATCATGTGAAAGATATGGGTTCATAGAACATAGCCATGCCATCTGGCAAATCAGAAACTTGTATAAAAAGGATGGCTTGAACCCATATTCTGTGGCAACAGTTATTCTAAGTGAGCAGTTTGAATGCATTATTAGAAACCATTATTAGAGGGGGCAGTGATACAAATAAAAATAGCTGCTCCCCCAACCAAACAGTATTGTGCAGCCAGTCAATAATGACAGATAATATAGCCGTAGCAACTAATGGAAAGGAGAATATAAAAAGCAATATAAACCTGTCTAGCAATAATAATAAACCGAGGAACAGGAGATTCATTATGCAACCTCTCAGAGCAATGTGTGCAAATACTAGGTGCTTAGGAAATAAAATCTCTCAATTAATTGCAATAATGGCAAGGGATAATCTAGATATTGTGAGAATCACTGAATCATGGTGCGATGAAAATCATGACTGGGACATAGCTATATCGGGTTATAATTTTTATTTATTTTTTTAAATACTTTTTATTGTTTTTCAAGTTGAACAGCACAATGGTTGACATTTGATGCATCAAAGATAAAACAAGTTAGTAAGTCAAGACATTTGCATCGCAGTAGGTTTACAATCCAGCAGATACAGCCTGACAGGCTGGGAACATTCCATTGTGTAGGGGAAAGGGATAGGTCCATTGAACAGATAGGCGTAAACATACATAACATAGCAATAAATAAAATAAAACAAAATAACATAACTGACTAATTTACAAACAAACCAACAAGTAAACATGTCGCCAACACCGTCAGTAACCCTGTATAAATCGTTAAGACATTTGGGGGCAGGTAAGTAACGAGCTCCATTTCGGCATGATGGACTCAAGTTTGTAGAGGAAGCGGTTTAAGGGGGAGTAAGGTGCAGGTTTCTATATAAGTACCAAGTGGTGGATTCAAAGAGGGACAAAATATGCTTCCTAGTATGTTCAGGCAGGTAGTCTATATATGGGCCCCATTTCCTGTGAAAGCGCAGGATCCCTCTTTCAACATCAGGAAGGGTGGCCCTGCATTCCAAATACAAAGTAGTTAGCAGGGAGCTTTTAACCGTCCCCAAAAATGGGGGTGTCCGAACAATCCAGTTTTGTAGTATAGATTTTTTCGCTATGGTGACAATGGTGGTGAGGATTGGGATAGCCTCTTTAACACCCGGGGTGGAGAGCCAATTTTTAAAGTTCGCCCACAGCAGAGCAAATGGATCCAACGGGACAGTAAAGTTAAATATAGATTTTATAAATATCAGTAACTTATTCCAAAACCTGCGTATTTTGCCACAGTCCCATAAGTTGTGAATCAAGGTGGCTCTTGAAGCATGACATTTGGGACAGGACCCTAATTCCGCCAGATTCATGTGGCGCCTTTGCGCCTATGAGATGTAGGCCCTGTGAATTATCTTAAAGTGCAGCTCTTGTAGTGCCGCCGAGCCTAGGATTTTTAAAGTGGAGTCAAAATGATCTACCAAGTCCTCTCTCATAACTTCCAATCCCAAGTCCCGGGACCACGCTTCTGCCGCACAAGACCACAAGTCTAAATGGTTCTGGGGAAGGAGGTGTTCCGAGACATATCTGATGTGAAAGGTATGTGTCTCCAAAAAGTGCATAAGTGACTTGAGCGAAGTATAGGTTTCAGTCATCGCTTTTGCCGTCTGCTGGGCATAATGTCTAGCTTGAAAGTACATAAACATTTAGTGATTGGGGATGTGGAATTTGTCCTTTAGGAATTGAAAAGATCGAATCGTCCCACCCGGGTCAAAAACATCCCTAATGGCACTGATGCCCTTGTCCTTCCACTGTAGAAATGTAGAATTCTGCAGCCCCGGTTCAAATTCTGGATTGCC
The DNA here is from genome assembly GCA_011038615.1 of Limnodynastes dumerilii. NCBI lineage: Eukaryota > Metazoa > Chordata > Amphibia > Anura > Limnodynastidae > Limnodynastes > Limnodynastes dumerilii. The sequence continues at coordinate 113,258 of WWET01004466.1, read as the reverse complement.
CCAGAAGGTGTTGTAATGTGAAAATCTACTCGAGCACCCTGATTTTCTATGGACCGCCACCCAGGACTTATAGGTATCCTTGAAGAGGATGTTGTGTAGGATGTGGGTTGGTATCTTACCCTTCGGAAGGTGGAGAAGGGCTGCCCAGCTATAGGGCTTTACCGTCTCTAGCTCTAGCTGCCTGTTCATGAAGCAATCTGTGATGTATCTAAAGAAAGAGCTGTGACTAAAGGCTTTGATATCGGGAAATCCACAGCCACCCTCCACCCTTCGTAACTGAAGGCGCTGTCTAGCAACTCTGGGTTTTTTATGGTTCCAAACGAAACAGAGGAGAAGCTTCATGCATTTTTCAGTATCTAATTTGGTCATAGCAATGGGGAGCATTTGTATCAAATATGTGAGTTTAGGTAGCAGCACACTCTTTATCAGGGCTATTCTGCTAAAGGTGGACCACTTTTGTAGTGAATCTTCAGTGGTATGAAGAATGGGAGTATAGTTACTTTTATAAAGGGATTGTATGGTGGAAGTAATTTGAATACCCAAGTATTTAAATTTATGTTGAGTTGTTTTAAAAGATTGGATGCTCTCTAATTGCGCGTGAGCCTGTTGGGAGTCAGAGATGTACAGGGCTTCTGATTTGGCAAAATTAATCTTATACCCTGCAAAAGAGCCAAAATCCTGTATTATGCGGGTAATAGCTGGGATAGACTCCTGCGGGCGCAAAACCAGGAGGAGCATATCGTCGGCGAACAATGCGAGTTTCACCTCTACATTGCCCACCATGATCCCCTTGAATACAGGAGATTGACGTAGTGCAATGGCCAGCGGCTCAATGGCGAGGGCGAATAATAGGGGAGAAAGAGGACATCCCTGACGAGTGCCTCTTTCAATTTGGAAAGTACCAGAAACAGACCCATTCCCTACGATTTGTGTGTACGGTGATAAGTATAGGGACCTTAAGACGTCCGAGAAGGCCTCCGGGAATCTAAATCTGGACAGTGACTCCCAAAGGTGGTCCCAGGTAATCATGTCAAAGGCCTTCTCGGCGTCAAGGGACAAAATCAAATGAGGGTCAGCAGGACGTTCTCTCTCCACGTGCTGAATAACAGTTAAAACTTTACGGACATTGGTCACAGAGTGTCTGCCCATTATGAAACCAGTTTGATCGGCATGAACTACACCCGGCAAGATAAGCTTCAGACGCTCAGCAAGAATTTTTGTGAACAATTTATAATCCACATTCAGGAGCGAAATAGGACGATATGAACTCGGAAGGGTACGATCTCTACCTGGCTTGGGGATTACACGGACAAAGGCTGCATTGAAGTAACTAGGGATCTGTTTATCACGGAGAATGGTATTAAAGAAACTCTGTAAGTGCGGGGCAATTTCCTCTTTAAGAATCTTATAAAATTCACCATTAAAGCCATCTGGGCCAGGTGCTTTCATGGGCTTGAGTTGTTTGATGGCCTCCTTAACTTCAAGCAAAGTGATTGGGGAGATTATGGTGGCCGCTTACCTTTAATTAGATTGGAGAGGAGGCGGCCCGGCCTATTACCCCACTTGTGGAATTTAAAATTTTTATGCGCGAATGACCTATCCGCAATTCTAGCCAATATTCCCTCCAGGTGAGTTTTACTAGTTTGGTATTGCTGAGAGTGGGCCAGTGTTGGGTGCGTGAGGTAGGCTTGGTAAGCGTTAGTTAACTCCTGTTGGGCACTAACATATTCCGCATCTAAGTCCCTCCTTCTCTTGGATGCAAAGGAAATTATGGCCCCTCTGGCCACTGATTTAAACGTCTGCCAGAGCAAGTGTGGTTCATCTGTGTGAACACTATTGTGTTCCAAAAATTCATACCAAACAGCTTCCAACCTGTTCCTAAACTGCAGGGAATTAGTTAAATAGGTAGGAAAACGCCATATCTTTGGCGAATTTCCCAGGGGTTCTACTACGATCTGCGACCACACCACCGCGTGATCCGAGATGAGTATAGGCTCCATTTCCACAGCAGAGACCAAAGGCAGGAGAGGCGCCGACAGGAGAATGTAATCCAATCTGGAGAGAGAGCCAAACGCTGCCGACAAGCATGAGAACTGCCGTTCGGCTGGATGCCTCACCCTCCAGAGATCGACCAAATTTAGTTCCTCAGCAAATCTGTTAACACCCAATTTGGGGAGTCTAGTAGTGTTTTTGTAGGGGGAGCGGCGGTCCAGTATCCTAGAAGTGGTCAAGTTTAAGTCACCCCCCACTATGATAGAGGAGCCAGTATAAACATACAGGAGGCAAAGTAATCTCAAGAAAAAACCCTTGTTGTATACATTAGGGGCATAAATGTTGCACAAGACCCATGTTTTCCTATTAATAGTGACCTCTAAGACCATATATCTGCCTTCAGTGTCAAGTTTCTGCGGGTGAATCTCAAAGGAGATTCCTCTGCATATTAAAATGAGTACACCTCTTGCTTTAGAGTTAAATGGGGCTGAAGCTAAAACCAGAAAGCCTTGGGTGTTCAATTTAGCTACCTCCGGGGCAGGTAGGTGGGTTTCTTGAAGGAATATGAGGTCTAATTGAAGTTTTTTCAAATATGTAAACATTTTTTTCCGTTTCATCGGTGAGTGGATTCCCCCCACATTCCAGGTAGCTACTCTGAGAGTTGCCATGAGTTGCCATGACTTATAAAAAATGGGGGACGAGAGCATTAACGGTATACAAGCATCCCCTCTAAAGCAGGCTACAATACCCATGGTCCAAACCTCCCTTAAAAGTGCAGTAAAATAGTAAACTGACGGTCGGCGAAACCAACATAACCAAAAAATAGTAGAACCATAAAAAATATACATAACAAACATATAGAAAATTAAATAGAGAGAAGCGTCTCTCTATCAAAGCGTATGCTTTCTAATATTGCAACTTCCGGAATATAAGTGAAACAATCACAATATTAATTGACCCCACCCCTTCCCCCCCGACTGAAGTGAGAGGGAGTCCATAGACGCCAGGTCCTAAAAGAAGACAGTTAAACAAATTCAAACTAGATATACGGTGTACCGTCCCTCAGCCCCCTTAGACAACTCACGTGGTACAAAAGTGATACAGTTATAAGAATACAAGTCCGATTAAACAATCATACGTGACCGGCAGGTATGTCCCTTCTCGGTAGAGGTTCGTTCCGGAAGGCTGTCACAGAAGGCGGAGAGTCCTCCAGGTGAAGATGACCAACAAGATAGTCAGGTGCCGTCCCGGGGAGGCCCCATCAGGAATTTCTTGGCCTCAGAAGCAGAAGTCCTTATAGGAGTCACCTGAGAAGACACGGAGACGTGCGGGATATAAGAGCGCAAATCTCTGTTGCTTTTTAATCAAGGCAGTGCAGACATCGGAGAATTCTTTTCGGGCCCTGGAGACATCAGCCGAATAATCTTCAAAGATACGTAGTCTGTGTCCTTCCCAAGAAAGCGTCGGCTTCTTCCTGCTGGCTGCCCAGAGCAAGGACTTATGGGTATAGTTGAGACAGCGGAATATTACCGGTCTGGGGCGGGTGGCGGAGTTGTCTCGCAGAGGTCCCAGTCGATGTGCGCGTTCCACGATGAGGTCCTTGCACCCCTCCTGAACTTCCAGCATCAGAGGTAAGGTAAGTATGAGAAAGTCCATTAAAAGTTGGCCTTTGAGGGTTTCAGGCAGACCTATAATACAGAGATTATTACGTCTGGATCTGTTCTCTAAGTCGTCCATTTTGGCCCAGAGTGCTTTGTGATTACTATCCAGAGTATGCTGATGCTTATTAAGTGCAGCCACATCTTCAAAGAGTTCTCCCATTCTGTGCTCCACCTCCAGCACTTTATGTGAGATCTGCTGCAGCTGCTCTCCCAGTGTATTAACTGCCTCAGTAAACTTGCTGGCTTGAGATTGCAGCAAAGGCTCCATGGTGGAATTAATAGCCCTCACCACATCATCATATGTGATGGGGGCAGCAAGAGGTGAAGCTGCAGGAGAGCTGGGCGCTGAGGGGTGGTCAGCAGTCTCCTCCTGGGGTGCGGGTGCAGAGGGCTCCATTATCGCAGCTTTAGATGCGGGCGCCATTTTGGGAGCCTGTCTGCCGGCATCAGACTTGCCTTTTTGGGAGCGGGACGGCATCGGGGCAGCCAGGAAGCGGTCCATCCGCCGAAGCGCAATGTCAGGGAGCAGGAGGGCGTCGCTGGAACCCCCGTAGGTTAGATAAATTGCGGGTACAGTCGGCAAGGCGGGAGGTGGCAGCGGAGCGAGGAGACCGCGCGTCCTCCTACATGGGCGCTGGAACCGGAAGTCACCATATCGGGTTATATTTATTTAGAAAGGATAGGGGCCCTGATTCAGAGCTGCAATTCCGTCTATTTTTCAGATGGAAGCACAGCCACAATGTCTACTGTGCATGACCAGATCAGGAGCGGGCACAGAAAGATGGGCGCAAAAGTACCCATCCGTCTGTGATCGCATCCGACCAGGCTGCGCTTGTGGAATAATATTTAAATACTGTTTCCACTGGGACCGGTGGCTGCTTAATAAGCCTTATGCTTACACCATCTCTCACCAGAGCTGAGAAAAAGAAAAAGTAATTAGAAAAAAATTTAAAATAAAATTAACCCCTTCCCCCGCTACCCCCCTCCGCCGCAACCCGCAATTGATGAAAATAAATAAATAAAGAACGGCCCGCCAGGGCATGCTGCAAGTGCAAGCATGCCCATGAATGACAAGGCATGCTTGCGCTAGTAGTATTACTAGTACTAGTAGTACAAGTAGTACTACTATCGGCAGCATGCCCTGCCCCAAAAAGCGTTAGATGCCCATGCCATTAAAAAAAAAAAAAGAAAGAAAATAAATAAATAAATAAATATATATATATATATATATAGTACACGGTGCAGAGGAGGTGTGCTCTATTGTTCAAGAAATGTCCTAAAAGCATTCAATGTTTATAATAATTATTAAAAGCTCCTGAAGTCCGAGATGGCTCTGTCCAAACTTGCACCTTTTTTTTAAAGAAGTGGATAGCAACTCCTACCTAGAGTATGGAAGTTGCCATTATAAAAGGTGGAGGGACAATGTACCATATTCACAGTTTTTACAACTACGTCGTAACTGCTCCACTGAAGTGGACTTTAGGAGACAAGCAGATGTCTACATCCAGCAGTTCCGGGAACGACATTACCCGGAACATTTAATCCAACAGAGTTTTCAGAAGGTGTTGGATGTAGACAGATCCACTTTACTGGTTTACAAAACTTCTGCCAAAGCACCTGCCCCACCACATGAAAATGGATCGATTGATGTTCCTTTGATTATAGATTTTAATAGTTCTGGTGGTGCAATAAAAGGGATTCTTTCTAGACATTGGCCTGTGTTAAGGTTGGATCCAGTATTGGGACCAATGCTTCCCCCTGCCCCTAGTGTCAAATATAGACGCGCAAAAAATTTGAAGTCAATGCTTGCCCCCAGCTTATTACCTGAGCTTTCACAAAATGGATTCTGTCTCTCAAAACCCAAAGGCTGTTTCCCCTGTGGGGGGTGCAAAATTTGTTGGTATATTTCAAGAGAGAAGGTGTTCTATGATTCAAGTGGTATCACACAGTATAAAATAAAGGATTATACCGACTGTAATACGACTTTCGTGGTGTACCTGCTACAGTGCAAGTACAGAAAGCTGTGTGTTGGTAAAACCAAATGCCCATTAAAAATACGAGCGTTAGAACACTACCGAAATATCCTAAGTCGGAACCAATCCCATTCTGTCTCTTGTCATTTTGCCTCCGTCCATGGGGGGTCGATAGACGGCTTTAAGATCCAGGCAATAGAACATGTAGTCCTGGATAGTAGGGGAGGTGACCGACTTAAACAGCTTGCCAAGAGAGAGTGTTATTGGATCTCGACAATTGGCACACTTAACCCGGGGGGTTTAAATGAGAGCTTCGAGCTTACTCCGTTTTTAGATTAATTAATTCCCTCGTATAAATTTTTTAATAGACATTTTTTAGTCATAACCCAGCCTTATTTATTCTAGTACCTGCCCAAATTTAATTAAATTTTAAGCACATGCTCTCCTGTGATGATGGTTTAATTAGGTTCCCTTTATTAAATTTCTTAGGAATTTATTACTAATTATTAGAATAAGCAGTATTTCCCTCTGGGAAATAATGTTTTTAAGAAATTCCAATATATTCATTATTATACTTTCTAGTATGCGGGATTCTTAGCTTAACTTTAACTAAAAATGTTTTACTATATTTATTGATATCGGATGTAGGTTGTGGCAGTACCTTTAATTGTCAATAATCAATAGATACCTGCACAGACTAAAGATTGTGAAGCAGAAGGTAAATAGAAAATTTAATTGTAACTTTATTGTTTTATATTTTTGACCTTGGGTGCCACTTAAATTTCAAATACATATAGTCCAAGCAAAGAAAAAAATGAAATTTATAAAGTGCACTCAGGGCTATCACAATCCCTTAAGAATAATTACATAATCATAAAAGTTTTATACTTTATTGAATCTTTTTAAGATGCGAAATATAGGTTAAAAAAGTGAATAGGGAAGGTAGGGAGTGAAATTAAAAATACGTAGAGATGCTGGCTCCTACTGTAAATATAATTATTTACCACATAGAATATATTGGTAATTGTATTATTTGGTCACCAATTTAAATGCAATCTTAAACTGCCACTTCAATAGTTCTAAATAATGAAGCTAAAATAAGTAGAATCCCAGTTTTAAATAGCTTATAAGAAAATGTTTTATTTTTGTTATTTTTTGTTTTTATTTTTACAAACTTGACTTTAAATCAGTCATGTTTGACTAAAGGTGTCAAATAGGAAAATATTTTTGCCCAATAGGTTTAAAATAAATTAAGGCATTATCATCAACCAGTTTGTTGTTAAGTAATAAATTTTCATAACATTATATTTTTTTATAATAAATGTTATATGGAGATAAGATTGCATATGAGAATTTGACTAAACGTTCTTTGAGTTTTAATATATCAAATTTGACAAAATACAGACACCGCTACAAAAGATTGTGGCAACTTGCAAAAGAGTAATAAATTGTATCAACTTAGATCTTAGCTACAGGGATATGATGTAAGTCTCATAGCTTATAGAAAAAACTGGTGAGCTTCTCAAAAAAGGGAGCCTGTAAGGCTCCGTTAAAATAATTAATAAGTTTAGGCAGTAAGAGAACAGGTAGCGCTATTGCAATGATAGCATATTAATTATATAAAGTGGTAAGGTAGTAGGAGCACAGCGTTACAGCCGACGTACGTTTCGCTTGTGCTTTTTCAAGGCATTAAAAGACTTTAATTGCTATGCTTTATGTGAGATGCTTTTTTTATCCTTAAATTATCCTTAAATTATATTGACAGAATTTGTTTATATTTTTTATATTTATATTGTTATATTTATATGAAATTTGTCATCTATATTTAATTATGGGATCATATAATTGTCATTCTTTTATTGTTGATGAACTGCTTGTTATTTATTCATATTCAATTAGGCACCTTATATTTGAACCATGGATATGTTGATATAGGGTAGCTATCAGCAAATGTATAGGTGCCACATCTTAAATCCTATTATTATGAAAAGATCACATCATGGGTTAACTTTTTGAACATCCAGCATGTCAAGTATAAATAGAGACCTCTCTCGTCACCCAGACACACCCCCTGATGAAGTCTCGTTGAGACGAAACGCGTAGGGGAGGGGCAATTGACGAATCTCTGCCTCCTCTGGAACTTCTAACCATGACTGCTCTTGTCTGCTCCAGGACGCATAAGCGATCTCCACGTTTAGGACGCCGGGACGCCGCACTTGTGCAATCCAACCTTGTTATGCCAGTTTTAGCTACTGTTGCGGTACGCTGCTAGGGCACTAGCCCTTGTCTGTTTTTATCTGGATCTGCTTAATAAACATTTAATCGCACTATCAAGCGCTTCCTTTTTTATCTATTTCTAATAT
>WWET01004466.1:90709-101979 GCA_011038615.1 Limnodynastes dumerilii | reverse complement strand
GTTACTTAAGAAAGCCCTATGGTTCCAAAAAACGGGGGCGAGCAGACGGACAGTGGCCCAATGTATCTATGTTCCTTTTTTTATTTTCAGTTTTCAGCTGCATTTAGCACTTATCATTGGACTCTGCTCCTCTATTCGTCGTTTACTTACAATGGCGTTTTTTACATACCAACAGTGATTCACCACCAGCCACCAGTACAATTTTTTAAACATATACTTAAGTTTTCACACATTCCATTAAATGGTTGGGACCCCTTATTTTAGTTATAAGACTGCAGCAGTTGTGTGAATGCTATAATTTGGTAAAATGTTCCTTGTTTTCTATATATATTTACAGATAGATACACAGGTATGGAATGGGGCGGATATGTTTACTTATTTATAATAGTTAATTAAAACTATGATTTATTTTATTTTGTTTTTTATTAATTATTAATTTCTGTTAGGATGTTAAAATTATTAAATATTAACATATACATTTGTACATTGTAGGAGTTTTGGCAATAAATCTGAACTTCTCAGTGCTGAACAACATCCCTGACTTTGACATACACCCTGTATATCCACACCCAGTTCACTGCTACCAGACAGGCTGAACAGAGAGAACTGTTATAATATGTTTAGTGCTTAATAGAAACAGGGAAACAGTCCCATACCATAAAGTGCTAAGTGCTTTCCTCCAGGGCTAGCAGCATTAGTGGATGTCCTAGCTTAGATGATAAGAGTCCCAGGAAAGCAGCAAAAAGACCTTTGGGGGTCCCTGAATCTGGTGCACCAGAGACTCATTGATGCGTTTCGGGGCTGGTCCTTTCTCAAAAGCGATCCTCCATCTGTCTGAGTCTGGATATAAATGTAGAGTCCTCAGCTGTACGTTGATTAATCTGCTTGAAGGTTGTCGTGGTAACATAGGTAAACTTCCTGTGCAACGGGCTTCTCCCTACCCTGTATGCCGCACTACTTAATCTTCCAAAGTTCAGTATAATGTGAATAGAAAACATCTCAAAGAAGAAATTCAAATACTAAAACATTATAGACTATGAACATGCATATAAATACTATAAGCCATGAACTTGCATATGCAATGTGCTCTCCCGTGAACGTACCCAAAGTCTGCATTAATAAGTCACCCGGCTTCTATTAAGATAAATTCTTTACTTCCCAGGAATACATTGCTGACAAATAATTAGACGTACCTTATAATCCTATTGAAGTTTTATTCATACCCCTTAACGCCATGGCTCAACTTAGAAATCCATATTAGGAGCCACCCGGCATCCCTCATATAAATCCCGCACATTCAGGTTCATCAGAGATAAGTATCGGACACAAATCAGAATCTACAGTGCCAAGTGACAATCCTACCTATTATAGTAATCTTAGTCCTCTGCGCTGTCATGGCTAAATAACAAAGTTCATATTAGGAGCCACCCGGCATCCCTTATATAAACCCTGTCTGCCTACGTATAATATAGTGAGCCTTCAGATCATTAGAAATTTAAAATGGACACAAGATCTATTTAAAATAATAAGTAGTATTGCAAGCCTTTAGATTCATTTTCTAAGTATCCCAAACAGCCATTCCTTAACCTGAAGATCTATATTAGGAGCCACACGGCATCCCACACATTAACCCCTGTCTAGATCACAGACTTTGAGCAATGTGTTCTGATCTATTAATTAAACTAAATCATACAGATTTACCAGTGAAGGTTGTTGATTTTATGTGGTATATTGGTAATGCTCTTTCACCTTCAATTTCTACATTATGTTTTATTGGAGTTGTTGGATACTCTGGGTGTAAGGACTTCTGCATATAATATTTAGTGATTTCCAAAGATCTTTCTTCTTTTTTGTCTATTGAACAATTGTCCAGTTAGTGATCTTTGAAAGAGAGTAAATTATGGTGAGAGGTGGACAATATGAGACTGCAGAGGTAATCCCTCAGCGTATAATTGTGGAGAAAACTACCTCAATTGAGTCTGATAATCCGGAAATCACGGACAGAAGGAGTAAAATCTAAAAGAGATGTCCACTCCTCATATGAATTTAATTATAGAAAAGAGAAAATTACACCTTCATGAAGTGTAGGCCAAAGTTGAGAGAGCTTATTGAGCCCTTCAAGGACTTAGATGAATTTAGGGAGTTGGAAGGGAAGGTTCTTCTTAGAATAGATAAAAAGGAGGAGGCGATAAATAAAAAGAAAAGGGGTAAACTCATTAGGGAAAATGTTGGAGCCCCTTTAGATGAAACCAGTAATGAGGTTCCTCCTAGTATAGAAGAACTCAATGATATCCCTATCCTCTCCACATTGAGTAATATTAATAACAATAAGAAGATTGTAAATAGCAAAAATAATAATAAAAATAACTTCAATATCCTTAAAACATCTAAAAACCATAAGAAAAATAACAGTCAGAACCCAATACCCCCAAGAAAAATCAAGGGGAAAAGATACCTAAAAAGGATCATAATCCAAGATCTGTAGATACTGGGAGCTCTTATCCAACACATCCTCCACATCAACGAGATGGAGATAGGGGGAATTCTAACATCCCCTTATCCTTAATACCAACAAAATTTGGGGTAACGATCCCTAGAGAGGATTCTATAGTCTAAGAGAAGGAGTATATCCGCCTTTTAGAGGAGGTAGAGGACACTATTATAAACCTTTCCATAATTATTCAAGATACCCATCACCAAGGAAGGATTTTTACAATAATGATTACTTTCCTACGCATAATAAAATTTGATTCAATTGCAGATTATGATCAATCTTTTTAGAGGAAGACATGATAAAAGGGAACCATCATCCCTATTAATCTCTAAAAAGTGTAACAATAATGGACCTGATTCATAGATACGTAAGTGTGTTATATACATGCGTATTTTTAAGATTCATTAAACTGCGCATGGCCAGAATGCACAAACACGCATGTGAAACCTACTCACACATACCTCAACCTTCCGACCAATTCCCACAGGACTCCACCACTAGTCTTGCATGCGTAGCTAGAGGGGCAAGACACTTAATGCAAATGAGCTCCACACAGACTACTAATATACAATATGAGAGTGTTAATGCATTTGCGAGAGACAGTCACAAGCAGCATTGCCTTGCGTTTCAAAACATCCACACAGGAAACATTAAGATAGTCCTCAATCACTCGTAAGTAGCTGAAGCCTGTCATACTATCAGAAAGTCCATGCATCCATACAAACTTCACACAGCCATCAGCTGTTGAGTAATATTTATAAAGGCACATGTGTGAGTAACTCATATAAGGCTGACTTTATGTAAGCATTTGGTATAAGCTATTAAATTAATGAATTTAAACAGTGACAAGGTTGAATTTTGTTTCATGTTATTAAGTATATTGTAAAATAATTATGATTGTAACATTTAGTTGTTAAATAAATGTAATAATTACTTTTGTTCATCCATTATGCAATCCAATTTTGGAAAAATTAAATTTTTGACAATTTTCACATTTAAGTATTTTTTTGCAATGTAAATAATTAATTAAATAAATAAATAAATTAACAAGCAAACTCATGCTGGTATTGTTTATAACACATTATAACTTAAATTATTATAGCATCCTTTGTTTACAATATGTTTAGTGCACATTTTGAGTTGTCTAATTATTTATGTAAAAATTGTTTAATAAAAACAAAAAAAAACAATGCTGTGATGAAAAACGAAAGGCTGAATTGCTACTTTAAAAAGTATCCAAATTTACACATGATTCAAAGGCCATATACTAGGTACTGTCCTATTTCTACGTACGGCATAAATATACACAAATGAGTGTGTTGGTGTGGTTGGCTGCAGCCGCTCTCATCCTTGCATCACTCTTGCGTATATTTACGATGCATATTTTTAGACAAGCACACAATTTTAATCCTAAGTGTGAATCAGGTCCAATTTCCATAGAATATCAACTGATTCCTATGTTAAGAATTGTCATATAGAGAAGAGAGGAGGTGAAAAGAGAAATAAGAGACAATGGTTAAAATCAGAATTCAGAGAGAAACACTCTACCATTGTGACACCACATAATAACGGGGTAACCAATAGCTTAAATGAAACTCATGTTTTAAATTAAGTTCTTATCATTTTTTAAATGAGAAAATTGGGGGTCCTTAAAAAAGACCTCAAATTCGCTCCTAACAACAAATGTGATACATTTAATACATTTGTGGATATAAACAAACTTACATAAAAAATGTTTTTTAATGATACTACAAAAGATCAGTGTATACTGGTTTCAGTTTTCAAACCCAAATCCACAATTCTTCCACAACATAAAAAGAGCATCTATATAGATACCTTTGAAAAATTGGTTATTAGAGATTTAAAACAAATGGAACATAGGACATCTGTACAAAAGAAAAGATATAATAAATTTTTAATGTATAATAAGAAACATCTTTCCAACTGAATATGAAGCACTTCTGACACTCAAAAGGAATAAAGATGTTGAAAGCAGCCGACAAAGGGTAAGGTATCGTGATCCAAAATTCCAGTGATTATCAGGCGAAATTGATTGCCAATTACAGGATCACAATACCTATAATAGATTAAATAAATTAGAAACCTTATTAAATCAGTATGTATTGAAGGGAACAATCACACAGAAAGATAAATAATATATCTATGTTCATATTTGTATATGCTTCCAAAAATACACAAGGATCTGAATCATCCCCCAGGCCATCCAATTGTAGCTGGGACAGGATCGATAACTTTGAACCTGCCCCAGTTTATCGATTTTTACCTACAAACTTTAATGGTATTGATTCCTTCCTATGTTAAGGATAATAAATTAAAAGAAGTGGAGTGGAAGTGGGACTACTTCCTTGGACAACTTTAAATCAGGATCTTATTGATTTTTAGTGGAGGGAATTGCATTTATACTTACCCATAGTTATTTTTGTTTCAATGGTGAATTTTATGTTCAAATGTGTGGTACTGCCGTGGGAACCAGGTTTGCTCCCTGGTACACCAACCTGTTTTTGGCATATTGTGACATTTCCATTCTACCCGCAGAGACTCCAAACCTGGTCTTCTGGTACCATTATATGTATTTGGGTAGGTTCAAGGTAGGAATTGGATAACTATTGCACATTCTTTAATATAAATATCCATCTATCATTTGTAATTAACTCTACTTCAGTCAATTTACTTAGATCTTAATATATACATCAAACAAGATGAACTTAAAAAAATAAATTTTGTGAAAAATACAGACACAAATTCATATATACCTACCTCTACCAACCATCGTCCAATATCATTGAAAAGTGTGCCTTAATGACAATTTTTAAGGTTAAAGAGGAACTGGTCAAAGGATAGTACATTTAAATTATATTCTGAGTAAAGTCAGTTTATACAGAAGGGCTACTCTGAGGTAAATCTTAATCTTAAAAGAAATAGACCCGTTACTATTAACTGCAAAGAATAGACCTATAACTCATCTTACCACAGTACCTTTTATTAGTCAATTTAATAGTTAATACAGGGAGGTGGAAAAAAAAATAAAAAAACATTGGGATCTGTTGAAAAGCAACCCTAAATTAAGAGATCATATAGGGGTAGCCCTGTAAATTCATGATCTCATCCTTAGTATAAATGAATTAATGCCAATTGGCAAAACAATCCCTTCTAATTGGGAAAAAAAAGTGATAATTATTATAAACCAGCTCAACAAAAATCATTTTTATGTTTTATGATCTCAAATGATCCTAATTCATGGTACACCATGTCCATAATTGCAACCAAATATTGTAGAGTCATCATGGAGTCAAGTTAGACAGCAATAGGAATATAGCTTATATATGACAGAATCAGTCCAGGTATATTACACAATTCTCAACTAAGAAACTGAAATCTGTCCATAAATCTCAGAAAGAAAACCTTACCTTATTAGAGAAAGAGTATAATGTAGGGCCTTATTCAAGCCCCTTGGGGATTCTGAGCTCATACTGGATATCCAAAGACCTCACGTTGCAGTAATTGGACATATATATCACTACCTCTTACATGTATCTGTATCTTTTCTATAATAAAAGATTTTAAGCAACTGGCGTCTGAGTGGCACCTAAAAAATATCTTGCGATTGGGGTCAAGATCTTGCAACAATCTTTATCACATTAGGCATTTCTAATTGATCCAATGTGTTCTAACAATCTATTCTTAGATTTCCTGATAGTCTTGCCTATATATACAAGCTGACAAGGGCAGGTGAGACAGTATACAACAATTTTTTTTTTTATTAAACAGCAATGAAGTCAACCTAAAACAGATTTTGAATAATAGTTTAAAGAAGGTTGATTTCCTTGATGTATATATCCTGATTGAAGATGATGACAACCTGAGGAAAGAGGCCTACAGGAAGCCAACACCAATAGTTTACTACATTTTGAGAATTTCCATAATTCAGCTGTTGCTTCATTAAAATTGAAATGTAATTGTTCCTCTGTACATGATTTTAAACAGAAGGTCAAGGAATTGACACGTAGATTTCTAGCAAGGGGTTATCCTTTGAACCTCTTGAAAAAAGCCTACATAAATGCTCTAACAACTGAAAGAGATTATTTGATCTATAATCAGTCCAAGAGGAAAAAGCAAGATTCTAGGATTAGATTTATTGGCAACTATTGTCATCAGACCAATCGTATTGTATCAATTTTAAACATTTGCATGTCATTATTTCTGATGTTAGCTTTGCCTCAACAGTTGGTGACAAATTTTCACTCCGTTGGAGATGGGCAAGAAATTAAAAAGACAGGTTGGTCAAAAGTCAAAGTTTTAAAAGAGCTGCCGTTTGTGGTTTAAGTAGTGTTCAGTACCTTCTGGCTCTTTTAAATGAGATATCATGGTATTGGTTACCAATAGCAAACTTTTAAGATCAAAATGAGGACAAAGATGGACTGTATTCAGAATTAAGAACGTCTGGTAATTTACACACGCAAAATACGTAAGTGGGGTGATTTCTATTCAGTGCGCATGTGCAGACCATGGAGTTACAAAGCATAATTGGAATGATACATAAGTGATTTCCGTACGTCAAAAAATGCATACGAACATAAAAGGTCGGACGAATTATTAATAAGTAGGTGTCATTCGGAATGTAAATAGCACAAAATGGGCGTGGTAATGTAGTAGATGTGCAGTTGTATTTGCAAAGTTTCACTTCCGTCACATATACGTGCGCTACTGATAAGGTTGCTTTCACAACATGGAAGTGTTCCGAAATTCGTTACTTTTGCAAAACGTACTTATTTTGTATTAACGTACGGATCTATTACGAACGTACGGAAAAGCTTCTTAAATATGAATATGGTCCTATTTGATTAAAGTGTGGTAGGCACGATAATCTTGAAGACATTATTATTATGTAACAAATGATGGTGTAAGTGTATTTACGCTACTCATATAAGTTAAAACATTTCTATTACTACTAGGTGCTGTTTTAAAGCAATCAAGAAGGCACGCTCACATGATTGGTGCCTGTGGATTAAAATACTAGTCTTGATCTTACCTGTTCATGCCTCTGAAAAGTCCGATTTTTCTAGCGAAACGAGCAATGGCAGCTCATCACAGCAAGTACCTTATTTGTGCAACTGGGTTGTGTCCGCTTATGACCGTATACTCATAGAGTACCATGGATCCCAATATAAACATAGGAAGGGATTGGTAATTGCCCTGTGTGGGGTGAAGAGTTGACCATGAGGTCACTAGATGACCAGGGATAGTGTTCTACTGTTTAGTTTAATGGGACCAGTGGGCTAATGACTGTGCACTGTGGATGCTTACATTGAAACTGTGCTAATAAGTGTGATGATACCTTGCTATGTGGAAAGAAGTTCTTTTAAATTGTCTACAAATTTGCTGAATCGTATTAATTCATATTTGTTGACAAATTTGGAAAATGTTTTAGAATAATGAATTAAGCTTTATTTAATTTAAAGTATCCTGTTGCAATTAAGAACATTTATATATGGTGTACTAATTAAAGGAATAGTTTCATGGTTAAAAAGTGTTAGTTCTATTTTCTTTGGTACCTGGTGTTAGGTCTGTCCGCATCCAACCTGCTCCTGTGCGCACCCTTACCTTGCTTCCCGCTGTCACTTACCATCTTTCCCCGCCGCTTGCTTCCTCTATCCTCCGGGCACCGCTCACCACTTGCGTTCCTCTGCCGCCGGTGTCTTCTCTCTCTCCCAGCTCCTGGTTCGTCCACGTGCCGCGGGCGCGCGTCTTCTCTGTTTTTTCCCTCTTGTGGTCACTTGCATTATTGCAGGGGTTTTCTTAGACAGCTCAGCCTATTAGAGGCAAGCTGTCTCTATATTTAGCCTTCCCCTTCCTCTCTTCTCTGCCGGATATAGAGTCTGATCCTCAGTTCTGTGACCTGCTACTTACCGTGTGTGCCTAGTGCTTCTAGCCTAGTGAATCGACCGTTGTTTGACCCACTTACCTGCCTTGACTCCTGCCTTTGTTACCTTCTGTATCCAGACCTGGTTCTTATCTCTATTTTATACCTACCTTCCCTGCAGTACCTACCTTTACCTTGTGTGTATGTTTATGTTACCTCTTCGGAGAGACCGCTGTGTAATTGAGTGTGCGCGAGCCCTAGTGCGTCTTGTATTGTTCCGTGAACATTCTTCTGTCCTGCGTACTGAGTTCAGTGTTGCTTGTCGCCTGTCACAGTCCGGTCGCTTCCGGACTACTACTCCTCCTACTTACCTACCACTCCCATCCCTCCTGTCTGGTGTTCACTCCCGGTGTTCATTTTTCTTCCACGAGTTTGGTTCAACGGGGCCCGTCCAAGCTATTGGGCCGCTGCCAATTCCATCCCCACCATCAGGGGCCCTGGTGAAGACCCCCCGGATAGTAAAGTCTCCGGGCTCCGGTAACCAACCCGTCCACTCTGCCTATCTCTTTTGTGGTCACCTCGGTTATCACAAGGTAAACCCGGGGTACCACGCTTAATCTCTCTTTGACTACTCCGGTACTTATCAAGTAAAACCAGAGTGTCATAACACCTGGCTTTGTTTTTTACTACTGATTGTTTAAGTCCTTTATCCTTGCACCTCCTGACCATGGGAGTTTTTCCCTGATGTTAATAGTGAGGTTTTAGTGCGGATGATATTTTTTGTTTGGCATAATATTAGAAGGAGTCTAAAGGGGCACCCTATGTCTTTACATTTTTAATTTCATTATGGATGCAACACTGAGCATATTGTCAGTTGTGACATAAAAAAGGTGGAAAGACACTTACAGAAATATGATTCGGGATCAGCACTAGCTAAGGCCGAAAAGAGGTGTATTTTTTATTTCAACTTATTGACCCAAGGTCTTAATCAAGATTTAATGCCAAAAAATGTAAAATCATGCACTTGGGGGACAAAAACCCAAAAGCTCAATATATAATTAATGGCACTTCATTAGAAACTACTGAGGAGGAATCGGTTCTAGGAGTCATATTTCATGTTATTTAAAGGCAAGTCAGATGTTTGGTTGCATAGGAAGAGAAATTAGTAGCAGAAAGAGAGAAGTAGTGATGCCCCTTTATAGATCGTTGTTATGACCTCACCTGGAATACTGTGTTCAGAACTGGAGGCCATATCTGCAGAAAGATATAAATACATTAGAGACTGTGCAAAGAAGAGCAACTAAACTGGTCTATGGCCTGTGTCATACAACATACCAAGAAAGGCTAGAGGATCTAAACATGTAAAGCTTGGAGCAGAGAAGGGAGAGGAGGGCATAGGATAGCAGCTTTCAAATATATCAAGGGTTGTGACCGGCTAGAGGATGGTGGCATTTTTCAAAGGCAGAGGTGTAATAGAACACGATGGAATGAATATAAACTGAAGGGTGGCAGACTCAGAGGAATTGTGCGGAAAATTTACTTCACATTGATAGATAAGTGGAATAGCCTCACATCTGAGGTGGTTGAGGCTAACACAGTAGAACAGTGTAAACATGCTTGGGATAAATATAAGGTTATCCTAAATCTTAAACTAAATTGGGGGTAAATAGGGTCAAAGGCCAGACTGGATGGGCCATGTAGCTCTGCCGACACTTTCTATGTTTCTATGTTATATGTGATATTTTGAGGTTAAGTGGTTCTCAAACAGTACAGTGAGAAGATTCTGTTTGATACATTTTACTAAATATCTAAATAAAAATCTAAACTCTGAAATGCAACTTTCTTTTGACAAAAATAAGGATGTAAAATAATATACTGCACCAAATAGTGGCCCTTGTGTATTATTTCTATTTTACTGCTTGTTTTCACCTGTAAAGATAACTCATCAGTTTGTTTTAAAAGTGTATGAATAAGCCAGATAACATTATAAAAACCTCTCCCTGTCTCATCTCTGCCTGAACACTGATCACATCACTAATGTTCCACGTTCCATGCTGCTGTCACTGCTGAGCCTGCAGAGAGAGGACACATTCTCTCCAATGCATCAGAAATTCTACAACATTCTCTCTACTTTATTTCTAAATCTTTTATGGTTTTTGATCCCGTGTTTTCTTATCTGTAAATCTGCTTCTCCTGGATGCCGCCTTGCAATGTTTGCACCAGAATTTGACTCTACATATCACAAGGAAGGAGATATCATTATTGGAGGAATATTCACTGTACATTCTATTGTGAAATTTATAGGTTATGCAGAATGTTTCTACAGTTCTTTGCTGTGTGCAGAGTAAGTAGTATTTTATTTTTCTCATATATGGCTGTTTCCTTGTTACATATTTTTTATCTTTCTCAGTGTTCAACGTTTCTTTCTAGGACAGACAAAATCTTCTTTCAGAAGAATATTGGACTGACATATTGATAGACATTATGCAGAATAATAACATTTATGATGGATGAATGTATAAAAGTGCAGGTGTAGAAGAGACTATTCATGTATAGTGGGTAAGAGACTATTCATGTGTATTTGGGAAGTGACTGTCCGTAGGCCCCTCACACTCACACTATGGCATGTTATACAGGGAGCAAGACAGAGAAGTGATTCCTGCTTTTAGTATCTGTGCTGCATCAGATGTAAATTCTTAGTCTGACATGTTCTGACATATAGAGACGATGTCCATGGACTATGAACTGGATTCACACTTCAGAAGCTCCAGAAATGCACAAAATTTTCAGAATATAAGGCAAAAGAATTCTTGAAAAAGATTGCACATATATTTGAAAAGTGCTGGTGTTTGCAGAGAGGACCAAGGATATATATATATATATATATATATATAT
>WWET01004466.1:61200-73590 GCA_011038615.1 Limnodynastes dumerilii | reverse complement strand
CCCCCCCCCCCCCCCCCCCCCCCCCCTTAGCCTAGATTCCACCAAATTAACAACCTCACCCACAGTTATATTAACCAATCCTAAATTCAATTTATCCACTAAATTAACCCCCACTCCCAGTTTACATTAATTAAAATTTCCCATTAATTTAACTCCATACTGCCTCCTGTCAATGCTATAAAATATCCCCCTAACATAGTACACATTATATTGCCCCTTCCACACAGTTCGCACTAAATTGCCTACCAGGAAATCTGGCACTGATTAGACTGGATATTAGAAGATGGGTCACAAGAGTTCTGAGACTTTAAAGTGTTTCCGAGGTGTCTCTCCTCCTGCTCATAACAATAAGGACTCATACTTATATACTATAAGTATACATACTGATACTATTGTTAAACAGCATTATATATTTGTTTATTGAAATCTTAGATTACACATTTATACTATGGACTTGATACATGCCGTAGCGCTAACTGTGCTGGTAAGTAAGCTTGGTCACTTTGGTCCCACATTGCCTTGCCAGCAGGCAGGAATCTTCTGCAGAGATTCTCTCTTGTATACTGTCACATGCGGTGTGACAGCATGTAAACAGGACCTCTTGGAGCACCTCCACAGTTGCCTTGCCTCGCTGTACATGCTCACTCTATTTTCTATTGGTTCGTTGACTGTTAGGTTACTGATAGGACACCCACCAGTCAAGCCTGTTTGGGGGCATGAAGGTTGCTGACAAATCAAAGGTTTATTTAAGAACCAGCAGTGTTTTTCCATGCAGCTGGTTATAGTGTTTGGTTCTACTATGCTCACAAGCTTTCTGGTCTGCAGTCCTTGGACTGTTGCCAGTTGTTTTTTTCTGTGAGTTCTGACCTGAATTTTCCTTTGGTTACCCTTGTGTAGTCTCATTGTCTCCTCCAGTTACTACCAAGTTTTTTATCTTTCTTTCCTTTGGAGTGTCAGTTGTGAGTGTGTGTGAGAGCCCTTGTCTTGTTTATTGTTTGTAGTTTTCTGGGGTTTTCATGCCATTTGGCCTTTGTTACACAATGTTTTTCCATCTACACTGCTGTCCTCCATTCAGGTATCATTCCCTTACTGTGATTATTTCTCCTTCTCTTTCCTGCCAGAACCTTCTTTGTCAAGTAACCTTTCTTTCCAGTTTAACCTCTTCCGTTAGTAGATCCTGGAGGGGCTGCAACTTGCTAGGTGTCTGCAGACCAGCCTTTCCCCACCATCAGAGGCTCCTGAAAAAATTAGGTTCCTAGTTAGGCTTCATCTCTAACTGGACTTTAATTTTATATTATATATATGAGTTTATACATATGTTAGATTACATGTCTTTATTATAAGTATACAAACAGATACCATTAACTATAGTTATAGAACATTTTATAAATGAGTTTAAGCAGATGTTAGATTCCAATAATATTCTAGATGTAAAGTTGTTGGGGTTTTTTTGCAGCATCAATCTTAGAGAATATCAGCAACTCCAGGCTTTAATATTCACCATTAATGAAATAAACAGAAACCCAGATATTCTGCCCAATGTGACTCTGGGATATCATGTGTATGATTCTTGTGGACATATACACAAAGTTATAAAAGATGTTCTACAGATAATCTCTGGGCCCATAATAGAAGCTCCTAATTATGCATGTATGGAAGATGGTCAAGTGGCTGGTTTTATTGGAGATCTTTATTCTTACACTACTCTTCCAATGGCCAAGTTACTGCAGTTCTATGGATACACACAGGTAACTATATTTTTGGTGGAAAAATAATCTATTTACCATATCAATCTTACTATTATTTGAGGTCATAGAAGGTCAAACAGCTTTACATGTTCATTTCTATATGAAGACTGATTGTTATACTCCTCTTTATCTTTATTATGAACAACATTCTTTGGTTTATGCTGACATCTATTTCAATATACAAGTGACAAGTTTTCCATTACGAAAATAAACTGCCAAATATTAAACAAGGTTGACATTTTTTTTTACAGGGCTCCTCATGTTATTATGGGCCGGATTCAGAGATCCGATATTAACAATAGTTCCGTGCGTATATTTAGGATCAGATCGATTTTGCATCAACTGCGCATGCGTAGTAATAGTGCAACGCCATGTACGTTGAAGTTAAGGTCGGAAATGCCTTAAGGTCGGACTTGTAAATTGAACGGGGAAGATTCCGACCCAAAGTGCGGCGGAAATATATGCAACTAAGCATTTGCATAGAAATTGGCGGGGGAGGCATTGAGATGAGGGAAAGTGGGCGCGCTTACAGAGTTAGGGCACTAAATATACTCAACTAATACACATAAGGTCGGAAATGAGTGTGGAAGAGATCCGATATTAACGATAGTTCCGTGCGTATATTTAGGATCAGATCGATTTTGCATCAACTGCGCATGCGTAGTAATAGTGCAATGCCATGTATGTTGAAGTTAAGGTCGGAAATGCCTTAAGGTCGGACTTGTGAATTGAACGGGGAAGATTCCGACCCTAAGTGCGACGGAAATATATGCAACTAAGCATTTGTATAGAAATTGGCGGGGGGAGGCATTGAGATGAGGGAAAGTGGGCGCGCTTACAGAGTTAGGGCCCTAAATATACTCAACTAATACACATAAGGTCGGAAATGAGTGTGGACAGATAGGGCAATTCAATGCAGGTGTAAGTTTAGGTCCAGCCGGGGTTTGCGAGGGGAGTGACTGTTTTTTCAGGTGGGTGTAACCTGCTCCGACCTGCCACTTAGTTGCGTATATTTGCGGCCCGATCGCCGATGGATCTCTGAATCAGGTCCTATATGTGTATTTTCTGTGCTGACTTCAAGAATGGTCATATATTCTTCCTATTACCCACAGTGTAGAAGCTATGCTTTCTACAAGTGCTGATATTGCATTATATTACTCATCTAAACAGTGTTTAGGGAGGCTTTTATTGACTGCTCCTGGGGCGAGATTTACTAAGGGGAGATTTAAATCGCCAAGGGGAGATTTTTTTAATAATTGCCAGATTTACTAAGGGGCAAGTTTAACTGGTGATTTTGAAACTATGACAATGTGTGGCTTTTATAATCGCGGCGAGTTTGTGTTAAACGTGACGGAGCTTGGCAGCGATTTGTATGAAAACAGTGTAAAAGTTCTGAAAATATTTTCCATTAAACTTGATGGTGTTTGCATTAAATTAGCCAGAGGTCACATGATACACTATATAAATGCAAAAAGTGTGTTTTGGCGCTGGTTCTGACTAAATATATAAAAGGATTTGGAATAATCCACCAAGTTTCATATACAAACCTAAATAACCAGAGTGAGTACAACATAAATGAAAATAGTGATAACACAATAATAAAAGTATCAAAATTGAACACCAACATAAAATAGAAATTAAAGGGACCAGAAAACAACAATTTGGTGGCAAAGAATAAAACAGTCCAATGTAACTTAAATATAAATCAAGAGCAGCTGATATTTATAGAGATAACGCTAAAATAATGATCATCAAATTAGGGTCCTTTCTTAATCCCTTAAAGGAAACAAAGATATGATAAAAAATAGATTTGAATCATATATTTTTGTAAAAATAGCAAAAAAACAGTAAATATTTTTTTTTTTAAATCATCTTTTTAACACTTTGTAGTGTTTTTATATGTTACATTACTTGTAATTTTTATTAACACATTATTATAATTTTTTTTTATACAATTATCTCAAAAAAGTTATATGCAGCAGGTTGCACAAAACGCCATTGTACATTAATTAACAATAACCATCAGCTGCTTGCCCTTGTGTGGTCATTTTTAAAGGCATAGGACTGTATTCAGACTTACGATTGAAATAAGTACGCGCAGATTCACAAACATACTCACCTACGTAAGCAAGGCAACACCCATGACACTCCCCTCGAACTCACGGACTTAGGATGACTTCCACCACCATAGGATAACCTTAACTCTACGTGCGTATATTTGTGCTTAAGTTGCTTAGATATGTGCGTACATTCCTAACCGCGACTATATTAGCCCATTTAAAAGCCTCCTCCCATCCACTTTAACTTAACTTCCCACGTACGTAGTTCTGGCCGCCCCTTCGGACGTATCTCACTAAGCACAAATGTAAAGTCTGTGCGTAATGGATTTCCATGCCTGAATCCTACGTAGCTTGCGTATAAAAAGTTAATATGCATGCGCAGTTCATCCGATCCTAAAAATACGCACGGAAAAGGTAGCGAATTCATAAGTGTGAACACGGTCTATAGTGATTACTTGCTCACAACCACCTCTATTTTCTCTGGCACATTCTCTAGCGATTTTACAACTTGCCCCTTAGTAAATGCAGCTATTTATCTGTTCTGACAAAAAAAAATTGTTGAAAATCCAACATCTCTGGCGAGTTTGGGGCGAGTTTAAATTATTACAGCAAGTTCAAACTCGCAGGTAAATATAAGCAAACTCCAGTGACTTTAACAGACATTGCTCAAGTTGGCCAACAAGCGTTCGCCATCAGGATATTGCTATAAAGCAGGTTTACTGACCATTAAAAGAGCGAGCCAGAAATGCTGCAAATCTCCTGAAGCAGTTCTATGAACTTCGGTTGCATAGTTGGTGACCAAGGAAAAGACTGGACCCCTCATGCTTGCTGTCTTAATCTTGTCAAACTCCTCACAGGTTGGTCAAAGGATTCTCGGCACATTCATTTCTCTGTTCCAATGATTTGGAGGTAACCAAAAGTGTGACATATATAGCACACAGTGACATACCCAAATTTACAATACGCCATGAGGCATATAGTGAAGATATGTTTGTGCCAAAGCCTCCAGAAAAGTTCTAACTGTAAAGAGATGAGCGACAAATGGAACCTGAGCATGGTAACGATCAGACAAGTCTTGCTACAACATTTGAGTCTCCCCGTCTATCTTTTAAACTACATTTAGTTACTCAAGGGCAGGGGCATTTTAAGAAGTGAGGGCACCCTTGTGCAGGATTTGTACATGGGCTCCCCATCCCCTAAGGCCTCCACCATCCCACCACCCAGCAGAACAGATCTGAGCTCAAGACTGGTACCCGGGGCTTGCGCTCTGAGGGGCGTGTAGAAAGAGGGGGGGTGGTGGGATGTAGTCAATGTACAGTAAGGGCGTGGCCAAGGCGAGTGCACCCAATCCTGGTCAGATCACAGACATAAGAAAGGTCACTTCATGTTGGAAAATTTACACCTACTGCAGGTTATGTGTAAGTCAGGGGGGCCTCATTCTGAAACTAATTAAGTACCCGTCGATTGCCGTTCAGTAAAATATATTAAACAGGTATGAAATCGCTGCTAGTGTTTGATAGTGATAGTGATTGTGGGGGATGTTAGTTTTTTAGAGCACAGTTAAAAATAATTTTTTCACTGTAAATTCAGTTTCCCATTGCTTTAGAGCATAAACAGTACAACTGAAGCTTTCCTTCTATTGGTAACAGTTTTTAACGCTTTCAAACACATTATACAACCCTACACTTGCAGAGTGTATTTGGAGACGTAGCAGCAGAGAGCTTGCTGCTTTGGGCCCGTACATTTCATGCCATTGTTTAACGTATATCACGTTAACTCATGTGCATGTGGATTGAATGTATCATACTGTTCATTACAACACACAAATATAGCATGAAGGATGTCCTGCCTTTGTGCTCAGATTTGTTTCGACACAAGCAAATTTAAGGATTTCTTTGCCCTTGAAAATGGACTTGTCTTTTGCTATGATGTTCGGTCTGTTATGAAAGCACTTGGTCATGAGTACAAAACAGAGGATTAGCATCTATTGGGAGTGGGTCAGCAGTGACTGGAAATATCATTACGTACAGAAGCAGTGGCCAAAGCAAACTTCACTAATCCCCAGAGTAAAGAATGTTGTTAGTGCCCCACTTGTTGATCCAGAGAGAGTCTATCAGCCCCTGCTCCATATAAAACTGGGTATTGCAAGAGCATGCAAAACACTGAATCAGAGGGGGCTTGCCGTTGCCTACTGAAGAAAGAAATTCCTGAGAGTTAGTAAGTTAAGGTCAGACCCAGACCCCCGCATGTATTAAGTGCGTGTGAGGGTCTGTAGGTATGATTGTGTAACAGGTAGTGTACGCCCTCTGCACTCCCTGCTCTTGGTAGTAAATCTGGACAATTACGTGTCCAGATTCCTACCTTACATATTATGACTAGGTCTGCAACCATATGGCTACAGACGTAGTCATAACGGGGGGCTTCCCCCACCCCGTGCCTATGTGGCAGGGATAGAGCCATCGTAAGGGAAGGCTCTGCCCCTTCCCCGTAATTGATGTCGTATGTAACTTCATTACGTATGATAATACTCAGGCTAAGGGAACATCTGACACGCACATGCACAGATGTTTCCTGTTGGCTGTAGGTCTGGATCTACCCCGTGAAGCTTAAAAAAGGTATCTCTGTAGGTCCTCAAAATAGAGAACTGATGCTCGATGGGTGCTTCTATGACCTGCTTAATCATGCTAAAAAAAACTGTATGTGAGGCTCTTAAGAGCATTTGCCAGAAATTCTTAGGGAGCCATAAAGCAGACAACTACAAAGAGCTGGTGGACAAGCTCTAAAAATCTTACAAAAAACTGGTGGACAATCTCTTAATATCTTACAAGACCATGGAGTGTAAACTTATCTCCTTCACTTCTTCAACTTCCACATGGGAGGACATTTACGAAATTTGTTTTTTTCAAAGTCGCTATTTTTGCTGGGTGTGTGTGTTGATTATGTTAAAATCAACACCTGCTTAGAAAAAACCACATGTAAAAAAAAAACAAACAAACATTTCAATAAAGAAAGCATTAATTTTTTATTGAAATGGCCTATTTCAACAAAAAATGCACATGCTGCCGCATTTACTACTAGAAAGCACAGAGTGCCTGATTCAGAGATACGATATTATTGCTATTTAGGTGCGTATATTTAGGATCTTAAGAAATGCATGCGCAGTAATAGTGCAACGCCGTCTACGTAGAGGTTAGGATCCTAAATTCGGTAAGCACGGACCTGTGAATCGATCGCAATATGATCTGATCTGAAGTGCTGCGCAAATCTAGGACCCATTTTATTTGTGCATAAGTTATGGCTTGCGTTAATATGACTTTGTCTATAATTACATGTTGGATTAGCCTTGCCACCAATATGGGTATCAATAATTGGTAATCCCGCCCACTTTGTGTTGGCCCCGCCTACAGGTGATTTGGTCCCGCCCCCGAGGCCACTTTAAGGGTTTTTTTTCCAGGGCCACTTTAATTTCCCAATCCGCCCCTGTCCGCCGCTGTTTGCAAAGGGAGTGACTGTTTATTCAGTGGGTTGTTACCTGCTCCGACCTGCCACTTAGATGCGTATATTTGAGATCCCATCGGCAGCGGATCACTGAATCAGGCCCAGCATGCCCATGTATTACAGGGCATGCTGTGCCTTTTAGTACCATAAACGGCAGCATGGCAAGGGTTCATGGCATGCCGCCGCATATATACTGACCCACAATTTCTATTAGTACATACTGTCCCTCATTTCATATTAGAACACACTGTCCCCTAATTCCTATTAGTACATACTGTCCCTCAATTCCTATAACTATATAATGCGACCCGTTTTGTCATTGTAATTTATGTCTCATTTTAATGATGTGTGCCCCGTTGCCCAAATTATATGTTGTGTCCCACAAATGTATTTAAATATTACAGTTCTTTAAACATCAAAAATAAGGAAAAAAAATCAGTCTACTCGGAGTTCTGAAGTCCCCGTCAGAGGGTATAAATAGGGAACCAGTACTTACAGGAGTCATTAGCCGGAGTAACATAGCAGGAAGAAAAAGCATCTCTCGCGGGAACCAGCCAGGACGAACAGAAGCACTGGAGCCTCAATGTCACCTATTGAAGACTTCAGAACTGTGAGTTGAATTATATTTTATTGTTATTTTTAATGTTTAAAGAAACATTACTGTAATAGTTATATACATTTGCGGGACACATCATTTTTATTTTGGGCAACGGGGCACACATTTTTAAAACAGTGCACATTACAATTACAAAATGGGCCTATTATATAGTAATAGGAATCAGGGGACAATATGTACTAATAGGAATCAGGGGACACTGTGTATTCGGCAGCATGCCATAAACCCTTGGCATGTTGCTGCTTTTGAAAGGCACAGCATGCCCATGCATTTAGGACATGCAATGCTTTCTAGTACTATATGTGGCAGCATGCTAAGGGTTAATAGCGTTATTATTATTTTTTTACTCCAATAGAACTTTTTTAACGGTTGCAATCCCTGCACAGAAGAAAGGATTTCCAAAAAAAGGACATCCGAAAGTTTCCCTTCGGATCTCCCTATTTTGAATATCACTCTATTTTAGAATTTTTTTCAAAATGGATGAATATGCTGATCGGCATACTCACCCATTCCTTTTCGGAAATGCCGCTGCTGCCGTAGGACACGGACCACGGGAAAGGTGAGAAACCTCTCCATGGTCAAGCTGCGGGAAAGGGAGGGTTAGGGTCAGGATTAAGGGAAGGGAGGGTTAGAGTCAGGCTGTAGGGAAGGGGGGTTAGGGTCAGGCTGCGTGAGATGGAGGGTTAGGGTCCGGCTGCTGGGAAGGGAGGATTAGGGTTAAGGTAATGGAAGGGGAGGGTTAGGGTTAGAATTAGGGGAACGGTTGGGGTAGGTAAAAGCATCACCCTTTGGAGCACCGTGTTTGGTGCTCCGGGAATCGATTGCTATGCCTCATCTAGGCATAAGTAATCAAAATCCCAACCAGTTTTAAATAGCGCTGTTCTTTCCGGGGACACACACCCCTTTTTTAATGCATTAAGATTAAAGGATTCTTTTTTAAAATATTTTTTACTAAGGGGCACGGAGTGTAGCCATTTTTTTAAGCTAAATTGCTGCAATTGAAAGCTAAATCGTAAAAAGTGCCCGTTAGTAAATTGACATTTGGAATCCCAAACCTACAGAAAATCGCAATGATGGCTGGCGATTTATAAATAAAATCGTCTTTAGTAAATTTACCCCATGGACTTCTCCCCAGTCAATCTTGGAGTAATCAATTATGAACATCTAAAACACTTCCACAAGAACATTTCCATTATGAAAAAGAAATGCCAAGGCAAGTGTAGTCCAGGTATGCAGGCTGACTACTGTTGGACATGTAAAAGGAATGTAAATCCTATGCACGTTAAATGGGGATGGTGAGGAATTTTGAATATTATGCAATAGCCGAAACCATGTGGTATTGTACCATTTACATGCCCAAACCTCCCACAGAGTAGATGCTCCTTTGCTACAGTATGTGAGACGCCATTGGATTTTTGAACAGGATGGATTTCAGAGGATCCAGTTGCATCCTGCAAAGGAGTTTCCCCTTGTAGAAAGTCTGGATCCTGTCCATTATTATTCCCTAATCTAAAGTATGAAGTTGTAAATAAAAACTATAATTAAACTAAAATAAAATAAAATTAATTCTGAGTATAAACAACATTGCTAGAATTATTTTTTGAAAAGGGAAAATAGGTACCCCGTGCCTACAGATGTGTCAAATGTACAGTATATAGTATATAAATGTACAGTATATAAACAACAAAAGTTTTAAGTTAGTAGAATATATATATTTATTCAAGAATTTAAAAAAAGAGATTAGCAGACAATGGGCCTGATCCAAAACAACGCTTCAAAGCGAATTTACGCGTGGCGGAGACATAAAATCGTTGTTTAGAACGCAGTGCGCATGCGCACCATAGAAAATACGCACATTCACGTAGCGTAATTGTGATGGGCAGCGTATCTTGACAAAATACGTCCGTACAAGGGGTGTGCCGAGGGGAGTGTAGCGAACTTACGTGCACGAAAATACGCTCCGCGAAAAAACGTACGGCACACATAGTTCTGGATCTACCCCAATGTCTGTAACCAGGGATAGATCCTGTTGGAGGGTAATTCACATATATAATCCGGATGCCAGTGTTGATAATTACACTTAGTGCTATTTACACTTGGCGAAGGGCAATAACGGGGAGTCCACGTGAACTCCTCCACACTGTAAAAACTGTAAAAAGTCAAGATGACAACAGGTGGTAAGCAGGCAAGTTCACAATTTGTCCACTGACAGGCTCCTGCTGCTTGACGGTTATATGCCAGTGAAGGTAGGGTTAACAGTGGTAGGAGGGAGAACCGCTGCTTGCAGTCTCCACGTAAGGATAGAGAAGATGCAGAAGATACAGTAGTGTCTGTAATCTGGATAATAGTAGATGGCGGCAAAGGAATACAATATATGGTGCAAGGTACCTTGTAAACTCATCGCTCTTCGTTCCGGTGGTGCTGATGCGTGCTTTTCGCCGACGGACCTTGGTGCGGGAGGCTGACAGGCACTGTAGCGCTGTAACGGCGTGCACACCGTTACAGCCGCTGATGCAGGCAATGCCGCTAGTGGTGTTACTTCTCCCTTCCATGACTGTTCTCTTTTTCGACTTGGTACAAAGGTATGGAGATCTCCTAGGGTGCAGGCGTCGGTACCTACGCGTTTCACCCGTAAAGGGCTTCATCAGGGTGCATGTACGCCTTCTTGAATAAATATATATATTCTACTAACGTAAAACTTTTGTTGTTTATATACATACACTGTACATTTGTAACATCTGTAGGCGCGGGGTACCTATTTTACTTTTTCATATTTTCACTCCTCCTCTAAGGAGTTTGGGAGATTCTAGAGGCTTCTCCATGGTTTACCCCATAAGGTCTCTTGTAAAGTGGCCGTAACTGCCTACCCTTTTCTCACACAGTCATTAGCCCCCATTGGAGCAGCGCAGGTAAGTACTTACCCTTTACCTTCTATAGAATTATTTTTTGTTGCTATTTACCTATTTATTCACATGTATAATAATAATGGCCCAAATTCAGATAACCATTTTCTGTTTACAAGGCACTTTACATACTTCCAGTCCGGATCTTCCTTAATGGAATTATTTCTGATGTAGGTGGAACTGGGCAAAATACACACTGTATATTACATAAGCATGATGGCATAGAGAAGGTATGCTAATTGTACAGTAAGGACTTGGATAAGCCCTTAAGTACTATTATGATTCCATGCATCCTCATTTTATATGGGGACCATACAGATATTAAGGTGGGGGCCTGTGCTCGTGAGTTAGGATCCAGTTGTGATCCAGCTTTAGATGTCTGCTTCCACTGCTCATGGAGCTCTGAGCGCTGTCACAGTAAGGGCCTAGATCTGCTCCAATGTGTGGATACATAGAGATAAAATAGAAAAAATCCATAGTTTTACATGCTTACAATCCATAAGGAAGCGCTTGATAGTCTGAGCAGCATTGGGTAGTGCCAGAGAAGAATTCTGTAATCAGTAGCAGCTACAAAGTGTATAGATCAGTCCTTTGCGTAAGTCCCCTGCAAAGTAACATGTTATGCTATTGTACCTTCAGATGTACGGAACTCAGTTCTGTACTTCTAAATGTACGCTGAAGGGCCCAACACTTCAGGCACACATGCTGTATCTACACCATACAGGACAGAATAGGTATTTAAATGAAGGGTTGTAGCAGGGAAGGCCAGATACGCATTGATCCGCATCAGTATTGGCGCATATCAATGCGTAAAAAGTTATGGTAGCCTTCTGGACACGTTATATATGTTTTCCAGTTTTTGCTTGTATTTTACATGTTGGCATTAAAATTCTATTTTTAATTATCTGCAGATGTCTCATATCAGTATAGAGTGTGCACTACTAAAGCTTACATCTGAACACACATAGAAACATAGAAAGTGATGGCAGATAAAAGCCACATAACCCATCTAGTCTGCCCATTTGTTTATTGAAAACTATACTGACCCTAGACCCTATTTACCCTCAATTTGGTTTACAATATAGGCTATTCCACTTATCTATCACTCTTTCAGTGAAGTAATTTTTCCGAACATTTCCTTTGAATCTACCACCCTCCAGTTTATATCCATGCCCTTGTGTTCTATTACACCTTTTCTTTTGAAAAATGGTACCCTCCTCTAGCTGGTCACAACCCTTGATGTATTTGAAAGCTGCTATCATGTCCCCCCTCTCCCTTCTCTGCTCCAAGCTATACATGTTTAGTTCCTCTAGCCTTTCTTGGTATGATTTGTTACAAAGGCCATGGACCATTTTAGTTGCTCTTCTATGCACAGTCTCTAATGTATTTATATCTTTCTGGAGATATGGCGTCCAGAACTGAACACAGTATTCTAGGTGAGGGCGTACCAATGATTTATAAAGGGGCATCACTACTTCTCTCTTTCTGCTACTAATTCCGCTCCCTATGCAACCAAGCATCTGACTTGCCTGTCTCATTGCTTTGTTACATTGATTGGCTACCTT
>WWET01004466.1:47225-59769 GCA_011038615.1 Limnodynastes dumerilii | reverse complement strand
ATTTGTTGCGGTGGCTATATTATCTGTCATTATTGACTGGCCACACAACACTTTTTGGTTAGGGGTGCAGCTATTTTTATTATTTGTATCACTGCCCCCCTCTCCTAGTTTAAATGGTTTCTAATAAAGCATTTAAACTGCTTACTTAGAATATCTGTCCCCACAGAAGATGGGTGTAAGCCATCCTTTTTATACAAGTTCCTATTTTGCCAGGTGGAATGGCTATGTTCTATGAGCCCAAATCCTTCCTCATGACACCACTTCCTAAGCCACACATTGGACTCATGAATGCGCCACATTCTACCTTCTTCATATCTGTGTACTGGCAGCACTTCAGAAAAAGTCACAGTATTTGCCACCTGTTTAAGAGCAGTTCCCAACTTTCTAAATTCATCTCTGACAGCCACAACTCCACATACCTGTGAGTTCTTTTTCTTTTTGGTTTAGAATCTGATCCACTTTTCCAAACCTGTAGTTTAGTCAATCTGACACCAAATTTTACAATCCACAAACTCTAGTTAGAATTATAAGAAGGAATTATAAGATACATTTAGGCCCTTAAGTGTCACACAATCTAATAGAAAAATCCACCATGCTTCTTTGTGAAGTAACATTTGATTCTGATCACTATCCCTTAGAGTAGGGGTCAATTTTTCCAGTAATTTTTGCCTATAATCCCTGAGGATTGGCATTACATACATTCAATAAATGCTTTGCTACAGGGGTTGCTCCATGTCAGAAGAACTATTATATATTATATTGAACTGAAGGTTGCATTTACAAATTAAACAATAAACAACATATTTTGTATTACAATTAAAGTAATGTTTAAGTTAAAGAGTCTTATGAAAACAATCTTTATTCTCCATTACTTTGATCATACATGGACATTTACTACATGTTCCACAGGGGAAACCACCGGTATATTTATCCTTAGGTTTCGGAATAGTAGAAAAGATTCTACTCGCAAGTCTGTCCTTCAAATTTTTGATATAGTGCCTACACTTTGACGCACATGTATCCAGGATAGTATTAAACACATCATCTGATTTTAAGACAAATAAATGTTTGTTAAAAAATGTGTGTTATAGCACCCGATTATTCAAAAATGTAATATCCTGCAAATCTGGACACCATCTGATCTTTACCTCTAACCCACCCCTATCACAGCAATGATAACAATCTTCCAATGAGGGACACATAGTTATACATACACTTACAGTATGTATGGCCACAGAAATAATATGTTGCTTATTATCTTATCACACACAGGGCAATCCGATCTCTATCCATACAGCAGCCTTGTGCAGGAGGATATTAAATTTACTTATACTGACATTCACAACACATACTAAACACGCTATAACCAGAAAAACTGCATATAAATATTGCAACGGTATATAAATATATACAAATGTCAGAATAAATGTTCATCAAAATAAAGTGCCATGTCCATCCCTTGGATATATCTTCTTCAAACTCTAGATCACCACTCAATTTCCCTCACATATTTATTTTTTCCTTGAAAATGTTCTACCCCCATAATTAAATATACCCTGCATCTTCCATTTTAACATCCTGAATAGCACATCCCTTCTTATTCCCCTAGGGTACAGAAATAATCATTTAGAATCTGGATAATCGGAATTCCTTGAATTGGTCAGCTGTTTCATTCTGGTAGGGTAAGATGTCAAATAGTAATGAAGGACTGGATCCTGATTTAGGAACGACAGGGTACTTACACGGACCATTTCCGAAAGTACCCTGTGCGTTTCTACTGCACATGCATCTGGAGGCCTGTTACGCAGTATAACATGGTGTATGCATGACATGGTGTACGCACGGTTTGCGGGATTATATATATGCTAATCATACAGTAAGTGCTTGGCTAACATTTAAAGCAGGGTTTTCAACACTGCAGGAGAATGTACTGCTCTCGCAAGCATGGACTTCTGTACGAATGGACTTTTGTGCATGCGATCATTACTAATTCTGGTCTCAGAGATTTAAGGATACCACTGGACACTTACTCAGATATCTCAGGCAGTTCTTTCCCTTTTGTGCACATTTGCACTGCCTTGCAGACATCACACCTTAGCTCTCTTTCCACAACAAGTTATTACTCACTGACTCCTTTCTGGACCTAATTTCACTGCTGAATGGTAGAGTGAACATGGACAAGAGATTTGTGCAACATTTCACAAATTCTAGTTCCTCTAGTAACCCTTTTCTATAAATGCTCTGTAAAATGCACTGTCACTTGTGCAGATATCCACATATTTTAAGCAAAAATTATCCAGGTAATTTAAACTCAGGAAGTGTCGACAAAAATCTTAAGAAATTTATCCTCAATTCTTTTGATAGAATGGTTCTTGTAAGACAATTCATTTTAGCATTTTGGGACCTAGAATTTTGATTCTAATGCAGCATACAGTTATCTATGAATGGAATACATTACGTTTTGGATTTTGACATTTATAGATAAGCTATGGAGCGAGAGACCCTCTCCTCAGTGATCGGACTCAGTTTCCAAATTTTTTCCGCACAGTTCAGAATGACCAGATGCAACATGTGGCCATCGCAAAGTTAATGAGGAGTTTAGGGTGGAACTGGGTTGGAATCATAACATCAAATGATGATGCTGGAATCCAGGAGCTGGAGAATTTGAGCAATAAATTGGATAAGTATGGAATATGTGTTGAATTTAAAATAAAAGTTTCTTTTGCATTATATTCTAACATTCATCTTGAGTTAAAGACTTCATCTACTGAGGTTGTCATTATTTGTGGAACTTACAATAATGAATGTGTTCATGTTCTGCGTAGGCTAGCAGATTTTCTCCATAATACAACAATAATACTTCCAGCATCATGGTCAAATATCAGAGATCTTATGCTTCCTTATATGAAACAACTATTTGATTACTCTTTGACATTTACCCCTCAATTTCAGTATATCCCTGCATTTCAGGAACATTTATATACACGTCATCCATCCACTCATCCCACAGACATGTTACTGGAAGAAATCTGGATGTATTACTTTTGTTGCTTTTCCAGAAATGATTTAAAGAACAGAAGGATCTCATTTATACTAGAATCAAACCTTTACAACTGCACTGGTTATGAGAATTTCAGAATGCTCTCTAACTGGTCTGGAGATCCAGTCACTTACCAAGTGCATATTGCAGTTCTCAGTATG
Organism: Limnodynastes dumerilii; assembly: GCA_011038615.1. Classification (NCBI taxonomy): domain Eukaryota; kingdom Metazoa; phylum Chordata; class Amphibia; order Anura; family Limnodynastidae; genus Limnodynastes; species Limnodynastes dumerilii. Next base: position 56,568 of record WWET01004466.1, on the reverse strand, counting down.
GCACAAGCTTTACATGATGTGAATATGGCTTTAAAAATATATGGAGGAACACAGGGTTTCCATTCTTTTGAATTTCAACATAAGGTTAGTGAAAATATGGAATGATAAAGAATAAAATTAGGAGCCCTAATTAGACCTCCGTGAACTTTTAGTATGCACAAAGCTCTGGTAATCTGCACAGAAGAGGAGGAGTGATCCCCCTGTCACTTCCTTTCTTGTGTGAAAGGCTGTAAAATTTACATGGTCTAGTTGAGATTAGGCAGGAAGAGGGGACAATGTATGGGGGTCTGAATCATGTGGAAAACTTTCCCTTTTGAGGAGCAGCACATGATTAGGTACAACTTTTCCAGAATGGATTTGGATTCTCTGGCTCCAGAATTCCATCCTGGTTAAAAGCCGAATGTGGTGTGGGATTCTTCACAAAGCAGAAGCGATTCCACTCTGTGGGAGGGGGAAGGCATGCTAATATTGCAGTAAGGGGTGGTTTCAACCCCTACTTACTATGCAGACTCTAGCACCATTCCCATCTTAAGGTAGGGGTCACCTGGAGGAAATCCTTATAAGGGAAAGTGACCTCCCCTTGGCGTAGAGATTTCTGGATATGGTGGCAGTTGTAGTGGCGGTCTGGATCAGGAAAATCATTTTTGAAGCCAATATTCTAAAGAACAAGTAAAGTCACTTCTCTAAGGTGCTGATAGTTTAACAATTCTTTATTAACTTTAATACTGAAACTACGAAATGTAAACACTCAAATCAGTCTGTACAGTATTAATGTAACAACTGTACCATACAGTTTTTCATAGTTTTGACCAGTTTAACATCCCCAAAGTTCTCTTTTCAAGCCATTGCCATAAATATGTAGCAGAAGATTAGTTAGTAATATAGGACCTGATTCACAGTTAAAAAGGCTTCAGGTCCTTAATTATATGCAACTAGTAACGAGGCGACTCCTCTGATATGTCCCCGGTTTTCAGCTTCTTAACCAACTTACCTTAACTTTAGGTTCTTAATTGTGTGCATAGGGCAGCTAATTAAGAATGTTTCTGCCTAACAGTGCCCAGATTTCTTCAATTCAATGCCTCCTCCACACAATCTTCTTATCTTCATTCTTAAGTTCTCCAGGCATGCCTCTTTCTTCTTAAGTCACTAGGACCCTAGAAGAAATAGGTTTGTAATGGTGATTCAGAACCAGTCTGTTCTTAAGTCCTACATAAATTGTGCATATTAGATTACTTCGCATGCACAGTATATCCCTTCTTAAATATACACACCTAAAAATATGTAGATTCTTAAGTGTGAATCAGGTCCATAGTGTTATTTGTTGCAATAAGTCTTTTGTCATAATTTGGCCGTATAATGTATGTGACTTCTGAATTTCTATATAGTTATAGTTGCTAGTATTATGTTTACATTATTAACATTGTAATTTTTTTGACAATATATATGCATTTGCAAACTAGACAGATAGACATAATACTTAAAGTTATCATGTACGTTTTCATTCTGTGTTCATTTTAGCTAAGAAAATATGTAATTAAAATGAAGCTCATTGGCCCATACAATGAAACCATAGCATTTAATGACAATGGAGACTTGCCTGAAACACTAGACATTGTGATTCAATTCAGGACACACACAGACCACAAGGGAGCTGTCACCTATACTCGCCGTTATGTGGGTAGTTTTACTTCATCTCTCCCAGAAGAACAACAGCTGCATATACTACCAATGAAACTGACATGGAAACATGGAAAGGTAAATTTCTACATTTGAATTTATAAACATAACCAACTTTTAAAAGCCAGTTCTATGTATCTCTTACACAACTCTTATGTCAAATACATTTTCTCATAAATGATCTAAAGCAGCATTTCTCAATGCATTTACCTACTACTGAATCGGGTCAAGTACCACAATTTGTAGGAAGAAAGAGGAATTCTGCAAGGTTTGCTTATTGTTGAAAATATCCTTAGTATGGGAAATTTTATTTAGTATCTTTTTTAAATGAGTAATTAGAGTCCGACATTTCAATTTCAACAATATTCATCAGGGTATATATACACACACACAAAATTGGGGTTGCTCAAATCAATTTATTAGTTAATATAGAGCAGGTGCTGTAAGGTATGGGGAATTTACACAAATACACAAAAGATACCCCAGCACTCTTGCAATTAACCAGCAACAATCCATGACATTCTATCTTTAAAATAAAAGTCAGAAAATTCAATACATACATTTGCAAATATATGATAAGCCCCCAGAGTTGCAAGAGTGCTGGGATGCCTTTTGTGTATTTGTCTAAATTCCCCATACCTTACAGTGGTTTTGTTTTTTTTGTGAATATAGAAGAAATATTATTGTTAAGATGATCTGCCATAGCGATGTCACCCTAAACAAGACTCCAACTCTCCATTTTGAGTATTTCTATACCCTCTTTAGTTTTTCCTTTCGTTTTTGTACTGAGTAGGCCATTTTTTGCTGTCCTCATAAGTGTTTTAGCCTTCTGCTTTGAAAAATCATTTTTGTCATCACTACTTTTAGTTTTCTTTGAAAGCCTATTTTTGTCTTCACTATACTTGCTACCTCTTTTGCAAACTATGTTTGCTTCCTTTTTTTGGAGATTTTCCTAAGCTCCTCCTTTCAGGTTCTTTCTCCTATTTCTACAAAATCAGCCTTCCAACAAGATTTCAAGCAAACAGTCAATGAAGTAAATTAAGGGTTAAGTACTTAATATTCCACACTGATTGGCTGCTGATGTCCTCTTGCTCTGCAGACAGGGCTGTCTTAACAGTTTTGTAGGCCCTGGGCAAAAGCAATGCATAGAGGCCCCTACCAACACAATTATAGGGGAAAAAATGCCCAAACCTGTTCAGCTTCCCCAACTGATGCACTGTGCCACACTCGTCCTGTACCCGAATACTACCAATCCTTAATGGAGGGAGCATTATTGGGTTCACTTGACAGGAGTCTGTCCTTGATTCTTGGAGTCTTTTTACTTGACCTGAGGTGCAGTTTCTCACTGGCGGCTGTACTCCTATCCATGGTATTTATATATAGAGACAGATATATAGCTTTTTATATTTATATTTTATACACATTGGGCATGATCCAGAGCTACGATGTTGTGCTGAGCGTACTAACGCTCAGCGTAGCATTGATGCACTCCCCCGGACCGGGGCATAATTACACTCTGTTACGCCAGTTGATGGCTACCCTACCTTCAGCTGGTGTAACAAGAGTTTAATTATGCCCGGCGCATAACTACCTAAGCCGGCCCTCCCTGCGTCATTTCCCTAGCTCCCCCTGCCTTCCTTCCCTAACTGTTGCTTAGTTACGGTGAGGAACACCCCCTCAATCGTAATTACACAACAGTTAGGGACGCCCAACCCAGACTAAAGGATTTCCTTAACTACGCCGGGCAACATCTGCCTGGCGCATGCGCAGATCAGCCAGACAGCCGATCTTATGCATCCGCCCGCCATAACTACAGCGGCCGGCGAGGTCAGGCCCATTCACACTTAACCCATACATTTCCCACCATATCACACTCAATTCATACCTCTCCCTCCAGATCACACTCCATTCATACCTCTGCCTCCAGATCACACTCCATTCACACCTCTTCCTCCAGCTCACACTTCATTCACACCTCTCCCTCCAGTTCACACTCCATTCACACTTCTCCCTCCAGCTCACACTCAATTCACACCTCTAGCTCCAGCTCACACTCCAGTTACACCTCTCCCTCCTGCTTACACTCATTCACACTTACCTGTATGGAGTCTTTTCTATTTGATAGGGATGGGTCCTGGGACTGCAATAGCAAGGAAAAAAACGTCAAAATGCCACGATTGGCGCTGCGAAAAGTAAAAATGGCCGCTGCGAGCTGTGTTTGGCTGTGGCCTGTTATTGGCTGCCGGTGAATCTGGGTGGGCTCACTGTCAGCATATATCCCTGGCAGAGCAGGAAGCCCTAGGGTCCCTGCGCTGCTCTGTGCCGTCTCCAGCATGGGCGGGCAGTAGTGCTCAAGAGGCCCTAGACTTATAGACTCACTGTCTGCAGAGATGTGACACTCAGTTACACATTAGATAGACAGACAGGCAGACAGGCAGACAGACAGATTTTTAGATCTAAAAAAATTGTGATAGTGAGGGCTATCCTCCCTAAAGCAGCCTACTATAACCTTAAATAACTTAAGCTGCACTTTACAAACAAAGGCACGTATTCAGACCACCGGAAGTATTGCATATACGCCTGGTGTTTACCAAAATTGAAAACTGCGCATGTGTAGTAATTTTTGTGGCTTTCATTGTGAGTAAAAGAAGTGATCATAAAATGAATAAAATAAAGTCTATATTTCTCTAAGATAAATCTATGGATAAAAAAAGGTACACAATAAAATACAGTAGAATCTGTGGTGAATACTCAATGGTAAATGCATTGGTTCCTGCTGTGAGTAAAACACTGTTCTATAGGTTTATGAAACAATAAGATTAATTCCATGGTACTCACAGTTTGTAGATCCCTTGTAGGTAGATGTGGCTATAGATTTATAGTATCACATATTTCCAATCCAGTGTTTTAGTTTTTAATGTTCTTTCAGCAGGGACAAATAGAAAAACTATCTATCCGTCTGTCTGTCTGTCTATCGTTAAAATTACATATTCAACCCACTGCCCTTGAATTCAAAGCTTATTAAACAAAGTAAATATGCTATCAGCTGTTACATACCATAACAATGTGAGCATGATTATGTATGATTGATCACCACCCAATGGACCACCTCCTTTTTCACACTCCACATGGCATACAAGGTGTCCTTGCTGTTTACTAGCAACCAGGACACACAGCTATCAACAGAGAGACATGTGCAACCTGTGTTTGACTGGTGACAGGAAATAACCAGCCACTCATTACCACATTGCTGATTATAGCATCTGGTTTTGCCTGCGTTTGCCTGTTTGTCCACTTTCTGCTACTCTGGGTACCAGTTGGGTAGGGACCTGTTATGAATTTCCTCTGTGGCTATCCTGTGCCTGTCTTTTGTTGGCAGTTCTTTAATATTTTGCATGTGTTTGTCCTGTCTGTCTTTGCTATCCCTGCATAATGGTCTGCAGATTTATATATATTTTTTTTTTCTAGTCCTGGTGGTTGCTTGCAGCATAAGTTTTTCATCACAGGCTCCATCAAAGGCTCCAGCAAACACCAGGTTCCTGTTAGACTTTGTGCTCTAGTGAGCAGCTATCTGATAAGGTTATTTTAGAAAATATTTTACATTGTACTCCCTTTTAATATAACATCACCATACCTCTAACAACAGATAAATATGCTACAAATGATTAAAGTGATTATTGCCCACTGCATGTCACTTATGTGTCACATCACCCTGAATACTGTATAACTTTATTCTGCATTTTCAATATTTGGATCTCCCAGGTTCCAAGAGGTCGGTGTTCACCAGTCTGTTATCCAGGATCCAGAAAGGCACTAAAGAAAGGTTATCACACGTGTTGCTGTGATTGCATCCCATGTTCAGAGGGAGAGATCTCCAATGTGTCTGGTGAATATCTTGATTTAAACTTAAACTTCATGTGTACAGACTTTCCTTCCCACTCACTTCAGTCCATTTCCTCTAGGATTTCCTGATCACCATCTCCTACATCTGACTTCTGGAGATTTTTTTTGCAGATCCCAATCTCTGGATTAATCTTCCTACTAGCTCAATTTTTTTAATGTATGGCATTATACTACATTTTTCATTAACTCCCATGAGTCAAGCAGTAATTCATTCCATCCATTTCCTTTAATTTTCTCTCCTTTATGTCAAACCCTCCACTGGCTTCCTGCCCACTTCAGACCTCTCTTTAAACTCTTTACCCTAACCTTTAAGGCCATCTCCTCATCCACTGCTCCCTACCTCTCTTCCCTCATAAACATGCACACCCCTTCCCGCCCTCTCCGTTCTGCTAACCAGCGCTGTCTGACTTCTTTACTGATCACCACATCTCACGCCCGTATCCAGGACTTCTCTCGTGCTGTACCTCTGCACTGGAATGACCTTCCTTCTTCAGTCAGACTCTCCCCCACATTGCAGGTCTTGAAGCGTTCACTCAAAATGCACCTGTTCAGGCTAGCCTACCACTCCTCCACTTAACATCCACACTGCATCCTTTATCTATCCCTTCTTTTCCTTCCTACTCTCCTACGCTCACACCAGCAGTCCAGTTCCTTCCCTCTCCTTATGTCTTCTGTAAGTTCTTCCCACCCACATAGTGTGTTAGCTCGCACGAGCAGGGCTCTCCATCCTAGTGTTGTTCCTTCCTCCACCACTCCCTCCTCACTTTGTACCCTCTTGTCCCCTCTGCTACCCTTTTACCCAATCCCCACCTGGTGGCTCCCTCTCAACCTCTCACTGCGCTCTATCCTCTGCTAACTGATCTTCCAAGCTTCACACCTCGCATTTTGCCTTGCGTTATGTGCTTGCTTCATTTTATTGTTTATCTGTGATATTTTTATAGTCATATTGTATTTAATATATACTATGCTGTCCATCCTTACCCTGTATGTCTGTACTGTATTTTGTATGGGGCTGCGGACACCTTGTGGCAACTTATAAACGATAAGAATAATAATAAATAATAATTAGCATGTCTTCATAATTTCCAGTTATTTGTGGACTTCCTTCCCCCTATACCAGGGCTGGCCAATCTGTGGCTCTCGTGATGTTCTGAAACTACAACTACCAGCATGCTTTGCTATACCTATGCAGGTAAAGTATGCTGGGACTTGTAGTTTCACAACACCTGGAGAGCCATGGGTTGGCCAGGTCTGCCTTATACCTTAACATTTAGGAACCTCCCTCTTAAAGTTAATCAGGATCTTCTGTGGAACAGTACTAGTAAAAGACAAAAGTGTGAATTTTAATTAGCAATTTGCTATTCTATAATATTATTTTGTTCAAATTATTTTCTAGACAGTGAAAACTGCCAGATATGTCCTGATGATGAATGGCCAAATGAGGAGAAAAACAAGTGTGTTCCTAGAATAGTAGATTTTTTATCATACAAAAATGACACAATTGCGTCAATTTTTTCTGTAATATCTGGACTGTTTGCTATATTAACTCTAATTTTAATTGGAATATTTGCCTACTTTCAGAACATTCCTATAGTAAAAGCTAATAACAGAAACCTCAGTTTTGTCCTACTTGTCTCCTTAAAGATGAGTTTACTCTGTGTGTTTCTATTCATCGGTCATCCAGTATACATCACCTGCATGTTACGCCAAATATGCTTTGGAATAATGTTCACCATAGCTGTGTCTTCTATACTGGCAAAGACTATCATAGTTTACATTGCTTTCAAAGCAACCAGACCTGAGAGTTCTTGGAAAAAATTTCTGGGTGTTCAATTGCCAAATTCTATTTTGTTGACTTGTTCATGTGTTCAGGTTCTCATCTGTGCTTTTTGGCTGTCTGTTTCTCCTCCTTTTCAGGAGTTTGACAGAGAGTCATACCCTGGGATGACCATTATCCAATGTAATGAGGGTTCTGAACTTGCCTTTTATATTATGTTGGGTTACTTAGGATTTTTGGCAGCTGTGAGCTTTGATCTGGCTTTCATGGTGAGGACATTACCAGACATCTTTAATGAAGCCAAATACATCACCTTTAGCATGTTGGTGTTCTGCACTGTTTGGGCCTGTGCCATACCTGCCTATCTGAGCAGTAAAGGAAAAGATATGGTTACTGTAGAGATATTTGCAATATTGGCTTCAGGTATCGGAACACTAAGCTGTATTTTTTTTCCTAAATGCTACAATATTCTACTGAGACCTGAAATTTACAGTAAAAGACAATTGCTAGGTAATGGAATTTTTTAACCTAAGTGATTTTTTTTTTTAATGAAAACTCTATAACTGTTTTATTGTCTTATGTCTAAAATATGAAACAATTTGCACTACATAATAAACTTGAGAGAATATACTTTCACATAGAGGCTCATGTTACTAAAAAAGACAAATGTTAAATTATATTTAATTTGATCTTTTTGTAATGATGTCTTCTATCTTTCCATGTGATATGTTCTGTATAAAAATGATGGCATTTTCAAGTGAAGTATGGCCTTAGTGATTTTGTGTTATTATGATGCAAACAAATTAATTGTCTTAAATAATATGCATATATAGAGTATGATTTTAATGTAAACATGTAAAATTTTAGACAATGATCTATATAACTGTCCATCATGAGGTTTAAAAAACATTTAATTTTTTTTAAAGCAAGATGCCAAATGGAAAAGTTAAAAAGGCATAGAATGTGGTTGTCATGTTATACAGTACTTACCGCATGAGAGGCCATCTGTCGACAGTTCTCTACAGCCATGCCTGCTCCAGGAGGTGGGACACTAAGTAGTGGTAGCCCCCATTTCTGTGTCCAGGTCATTGGTCTTGCAGTGCAGACACTAATTCTGGCACAAGCTCTGGTGTTCTCCTGTTCATGGGTGCTGCTATGTTGCTTTAGGTCACCTGACATCTGTCAGCCAACCCGAGTCCAGTACTTGAAATCATATGACCAGGCTATCCAATCCTGGTCAAGGATGCTCTATTTAAACCTGCAACACAGTGTAACCTGTGCCAGAAATCTGTTCACTCAAGATTTCTGGTTGATCCATGAGCAGCGCTGCAGCATTCATTGTCAAGCCTCTCAAGTCTGTTTAAGTCAAGTCTGTCAAGTCCAGGTCCTTTTCTGGTCAAGTCCAGTCCAGTCACACTTGTCAAGTTCAGCTTAAGTCAAGCTTGATCAGTTCCAGTCCTAATCCTGGTCAAGACAAGCCAATTCTGCTCAGTTCCAGTCCTGATCCAGTCCAGGTCAAGTCAAGCCAAATCAGTCCAGTCCTAGTTCTGGTCCAGTCCAGGTCAAATCAAGCCAAGTTAGTCCAGTCCTAGTCCTGGTATAGTCCAGGTTAAGATAAGCCAAACCATGTCCAGTCTTAATTTGTTTACCCATTGTTGCTCCGCCTAGCTCATGCAAGTCATACTTTAAGCCCTCTAGCATCAAATACAGAACTGAACCACTATCACGTCCCCGGGAACCCAGAGCGAATACCAAAACCTGTTGGTCTCTCTACCTCTACTTATTACTACTGTACATCAACTTGTATCTATCATTTGACACATTTTTATATTTTATTACACAGGCAACTTCTTTTCCCCTTCTACTGTACATCCCATCTGAACATTGATTTCAAACTACATGACTTACTAATTGTGAATTCTTTCAAATATCTGCATTGAAAGCTTTGAACATGCCTAGCTACCAAGCTGCTATTTCTTTAATATA
>WWET01004466.1:31909-43354 GCA_011038615.1 Limnodynastes dumerilii | reverse complement strand
CTTGCGGCTGTACTTCACTCGCTCTAAGGCTCGTATCTCACCCTGCACTAATCCTACAAAATGCAGCCCAGCAAAAACAAATCTCAAGAGATGGTGTAAGCGTAAGGCTTATTAAGCAGCCACCGGACCGCAATGGAAACAGTATTTAAATGAGAAAAACGTCCCTTTTCTCATTTAAATATTATTCCACAGGCGCAGCCGGATGCGATCACAGACGGATTATGTGCACGCTCCTGATCTGGGCATGTGCAGTAGACATTTTGGCTGCGCTTCTGTCTGAAAAATAGATGGAAGCGCAGCTCTGAATCAGGTCCATATAGTGAACATTCTCTTTTACACTGTTATTGTTATTTACACTTGGGCTGGGAGAACATCGCTGCTCATCTATAATACTGTTTACAACAGATGACCTATGACTCCCATGAAATCAATATGGCTTTGCCCAGATGTGTTTCCTGTCTTATTTTCAAACTCCTAATAAGGGCCATAATATATTATGTGGGGAGAGTGGTGTGACTGTGGGTTGTGTGCTGCTGTGATATTCGCAGCAGAGCAAGCTTTTTCTCTTCTGGCTGCTTGAGCAGATCCTAAATGCTGTGCTAATAGCATAGCCAGGCTTACAGAAGCTACACTAGATGCTAGCATGATTAATAAGTCTTATATGGTAATAATGTTATGTTACCACCTGAATTAACCACGCACCAGGCTAATCTAACTGGGGCCTGCTCTTCACTAGAGCCACTGATGGTGAATGCCCCCATCAGGGGCTCTAGCATAAAAAAAAATGTGGGGAGAGTGGTGTGATGGTGAGGGTACAGTATGTAATGTTATGAAAGTGACTGTGGGGGTATAATATGTAATGTGGGGAGAGTGATCTGAATGTGTGGGTACAATATGTAATGTTGTGAAAGTGCTGTGACTGGGGGTATAATATGTAATGTAGGGAGAGTGATGTGACTGTTGGGGTATAATATGTAATGTAGGGAGAGTGATGTGACTGTGGGGATATAATATGATCTGTTATGTGGGAAGAGTGGTGTGGTCCTGGCACTAGTTAGAAAATCACTGTATCTTGTAACTGTAATGATAAACCCAGGATACCGCACACAAAGGCATGTAATATAATACAGGATATAATGCAGGAATATAATAATACCAGGGTTAAGCAATTGACAAACTGTAATCTCGTGCAGATAGCGAAGGTGTGGGTATGAATATAATGAACAAGTACCAGGTACAAGGCACAGACAAAAGAATAGGAGGACAAAAAACAAACAAAACTATATAATTACAAGGGCACAGAATTTATGTGTGAGGCAACAAGACACAGGAAAAGCCCAAAGCATGGTGAGTAGAGCTAACACAAGGATCAGCAACAGGCTGACAAGCAGGAACACACTAACTGTTAGCGAGTTAATCTCACTTCTGTGTGCTTAAGAGAGAAGGATCCAATAAACTATCAGCCCTTGTTAAGCCACCCTAGAAGTGATAGGTCAGATCTTGGCTGCTAGAAGACAGCCAAAACAATTATTAAACATTTCTGCCATGTGAACATGCATCTGAATGAAAACAGCATCCAGACTGCCAGGCAACAGCCAGGACATGGATGAGGATGGTTCTGGCCCGATGCATAGGTGAGCATATACCAGCTCACATAACAAATGTCTGTGGGAGTTTGAGTGGAATGCACAGAACTGAAAAGCAAGCAATCACGTCCTATTTACATCCTAACGCAATTTGAGCTGTGGCGGCTTGTGTTCTGAAATGCGTGTCATTTGAGGTAAAAGGAAGTGGCACGTAGTCTTTTTGAAATGCTTTAAAGCACTTCTGGATAATTTTAATGTGGGGCTGGATCCAGACTTAAGAAGGAGCTTGTAATTAAGAAAGAAAACATTGGCAAACCATGTTGTTTTCAGGGGGAGTCAAGTTAATTGTATTATTTGCATGCAGGGATATATCTTTGAATTGCTTACTGCACATTCTTGGGAATGGACTTGGGATAGGAAACATCACCTCTCAACTCTTACACTGTTTGCAACAAATGAAATATGACTCCCCTACAATCAATATGGTTTAGCCCAGGAGTAACTTTCCTCTCTTAACTTCAAGCACCTTCCTAAGTCGGGCTCCAGCCCGTGGTTCTTAATTTTTTATAGATATTGTTATAAATCCAGGAGTGTGACATCAGAAACAAAGGTAGCCGGAAAATACAAATCACATTGTTTATTAAAGCAGACAAACTTTAATACTCCATACAATAATATCATGTGCGATATCAGGCAGAGTAATAGTAGGAAATAATACTAATGCACACCAAAAATACAGAGAGCAGATACAGCTGTGCTCAGATAAAGCTTTCTCTGCCAAGCAACTTACTGTGCAACATGGTGGGGAAACTAGTTTGTAGCCCATTAGTAAATCAATAAAACTTTTATTTAACATTTAGCAGTTGTCAGCTTCCTGCAGAGTTCAGACAATGGATCTGACATTACCCAGTCAATTTACGAGATGAGCCATACACTTTCTATAGGACATTGAATGAGTGACATCAGCTCATTGTTTGGTATTTTCAGGAAGATGGTAGCTGTTAAATAATAAGTAAACAATGTTTTAATGATTTCTGAAGCCCTATTCAACTTTCCCCAGCAGGTGGGCTCACCATGCATGCAATCTCCCAATATATGGCAGAATTTTCTCTGTTTTTGTAAAGGTTTAACCAGGTACAACTGTAAATCATAGAGGGTAGTTCTATAGATAATAAACCTGAAACACAGTGCGAGCAGATGACACACTCAAGCACACAGACAAGAGACAGCAAAAAGATGACAACAGTGCGAGCAATGGTGAACTCTACCACACTAACACAGAAATGCAGAGGAAATGAAAATGGAAACCTCTAGTAATGGTATGGTTCAGTGAGTAGCACTTGTGCCTCACAGTGCTGAGGTCATGAGTTTGATTCCCGGACTAGGCCTTATTTGTGTGAAGTTTGTATGTTCTCCCTTTGTCTGTATGGGTTTCCTCCCACATGCCAGAAACATGCTGGTAGGTACATTGGCAGCTGACTAAATTAACCTGTTTGTGTGTGTGTGTGTGTGTGTTAGGGACCTTAGTATGTAGCTCCAATAGGGGCAGGGACTGATGTGAATGTCTAATGTTCTCTGTAAAATGCTGCAAAGAATTTGTGGTGCTATATAAATTAGTAATAATAATAATAATTACAATAAACATTGCTAGTGATGGTAAGTTCTAGCACACAGATATACAAAGATATAATAAAACTCTGATAAGCATACAAGAAAACTCTGCAAGGCAGTAACAGGAATACTGGAAGGACTACAGTATGCACACTACTTGCCACACTTGAATGATATCCAGAGATCTTATTGAGTACACTTTAAGATCTTTTTCTATTGTATCTATGGCATGCTATTTGCAGGCTCCTTATTCTCACAGATCTGGATCGGGACTAAAACATGTCCTGGCTGCACCAACAGACAGGATACCTGAAGCACATGACAAACATGATGACTGTGGCTGTTAATTTTGCATTATAATTGCAGACCTCCACTGCCCCTGTGGTCTGAGATCTGACTGCATCGGTAGTAAAGGTCAAATTCAATATTCCCTCTACATCTTCAAATCCATACAGAGGAGGCTGCTCCCTACATTCATACAGAGTCACACTAGCTAGACTCAACCTAAAAACATAAAAGGTGTTGTGGTGCTCAAATCTGGATTGTGTGTAAGGACTGAAATTAAGTCTTACTGTACAATCCAAATACCTCTACTTCCCATAAAGCGGAAGTCTAATAAAGACTGATAAACCAATCAGAATTTATCTCCTGGACATGTTCAGAACAGTGTACAAAACAGTGTACCAAATTGATTATCAGAATGTACCAAGTATATATAATTGGCGCTAATGTGGCAAAATATTAGGCAGAGACAATATAATTTCAAAAACTTAATATATAATAGAAAAAATTATAAACCAAATAAAAATACATATAAATTCATACATGAATTTCTATGTATTTTTATTTGGTTTATATTTTTTTCTATTACATATTAAGTTTTTGAAATTATATTGTCTCTGCCTAATATTTTGCCACATTTGTGCCAATTATATATACTTGGTACATTTGTTTGCTTAGGCGGTAACCCCTTGTTTTTAGATTATGCTGCTCTCTGTGGCTTTATTTTTGAGATTCCCTAAAATAGCTCCAAGGAAAATATCTCCCTTTCTTTTGGTCATCAGGATACCAGTCACAAGAAAACTGACACTATAAAGTGTTTCCAAGGGTCTGTCATCAATAAGCACTGAGTTTCACATTTAAATTATATGCATGTATACAAATACTGGCACTTAGGTGTAAGTCTTTTACGGAAGTCTCCTTGACATGTAACATTACACATGTTACATGTCGTAAGTTCTTCCGTACTGAAAAAACTTCCATAAAAGGGGCATGCTAAATAAGTGACCAGAGGTGGGGAGAAGCAGTTCCACATGGATCTGCGTCCGTTAGGTTAAGGCAGGGTTCTGGACACTTAAGAATAAGTGTGCATTCCCCTTCTCCATGCTTAATTACAAATGTAAGATGAACGGAGCTCCGAATCTGGTCCACTATCAGTAAAGGGACTATAGATATACAAAATGATACCTCATTCTTTTTGTATTTATCCATTCTTTTTTTTTTTCAGTCTTAACATAAGAGAATATCAGCAACTCCAGGCTTTCATGCTGGCAATTGATGAGATTAACAGGAACTCAAATATTTTGCCCAATGTGACTCTGGGATATAATGTGTATGATTTTTGTGGAGATGTAATGAAAGTTACAAAAGATGTTCTACATATTGGGCCTAATCCAGACCTACACTCGCAAGCGATCTTACGCTGGTCATAAGCGTAAAATCGGCAGAAAAAACGCACTGCGCATGTGCAGAGTAACAACTTCTGGTCGTACCAAAGACCTTTTCGTAGCGGCGATTCAGGCGTCCGTATTCTTTGCGTGTTTTCTGACGACAGGGCGTGTTTATATTACGAAGTTAGTACGGACGCTGGAGTTAGGGAATGTAGGCGGGAGGAGCCATTTAAATTGTACAGTATGGACGTGCTTAGCCCGGTACGATCAACGCGTCGCTATGAAAATTCGTACTGACGCCGGGAAAAGTTAGGGTAGGGTTCAGCCGTCGTACGAAGGTAAAGGTAAGGGGAGTGTCATGGGAGTGGAAAGTTTTACATAATGAGTCATATAATCTTTCTGTAGAACATTGAATGGGTAAATCTATTGTCTGATATCTGCATGACATCATTAGTTGTTAATTAATAAGTAAACAAAGGTTTAATTATTTCTGAAGACCTATGCAACTTTCCCCAGCAGGTGGGCCCACCATGCATGCCAGAGATTTCCCTGATTTTGTGCTGGTATTGTGAAAGATTTTATAGAGCGTTTAGGGAGGATTGTGTAGCCATCAAGTGAGTCCAGCAGCGCAAGTGTTGCTTTGAGTGCCCTCTTAGTCATCTGCGATGTGCAACAATGCAGCTGCGCATGTGGACCTTTACTTTTTTCTTTAATTTTGTCTTTTGAGGAAACCGTGATGCTGCATTGTGCTTCTTGCCACATGGAGCAATATCTAGAAGCTGTGTTAACTGTATGTACTCTTTTTGCTACCTCTGTGTTGTGATATTTGCGTGGCAGTAAAGCAGTGCTATGAGCTTTACTTGCAAAGTCGGTGCCCCAGGCAAAGACTGGGCAAAGACTGGAAACCTCCCAGACGGAGCTTGTGGCACGGCGGACCCTGATTGGTCTGTCGCGCTGTCCATCATTCCGGGCTGCAGGCGTGATGCGGTGGACCCTGATTGGTCCACTGCGCCTTCCTTCCTACACTGCTGCGGTCTCTCCCCTTGGCACAGAGAGACCGCAGATTCCCCCTGCCATGCGGCTAATGGAGCAGTTTTACATAATGAGTCATATAATCTTTCTGTAGAACATTAAATGGGTAAATCTATTGTCTGATATCTGCATGACGTCATTAGCTGTTAATTAATAAGTAAACAAAGGTTTAATTATTTCTGAAGACCTATGCAACTTTCCCCAGCAGGTGGGCCCACCATGCATGGCAGAGATTTCCCTGATTTTGGGAGAAGTTTAACTGAGCACAACTGTGTGCCCTTTTTAAGAGCTGGTATTGTGAAAGATTTTATAGAGCGTTTAGGGAGGATTGTGTAGCCATCAAGTGAGTCCAGCAGCGCAAGTGTTGCTTTGAGTGCCCTCTTAGTCATCTGCGATGTGCAACAATGCAGCTGTGCATGTGGACCTTTACTTTTGTCTTTAATTTTGTCTTTTGAGGAAACCGTGATGCTGCATTGTGCTTCTTGCCACGTGGAGCAATATCTAGAAGCTGTGTTAACTGTCTGTACTCTTTTTGCTACCTCTGTGGTGTGGTAATATTTGCGTGGCAGTAAAGCAGTGCTATGAGCTTTACTTGCAAAGTCGGTGACCCAGGCAAAGACTGGGCAAAGACTGGAAACCTTATGCTTGCTGTTTCACTTTTGTGACTTTTTTGACTCCCCACAGATTGGTCAAAGGGTTTTTGAAACATGAATTTTGCTTTTATGCATCAGTTCCAAATCTAAGCACACTGTGACTGAATTCGGGTGACATATTAACCTCAGAATCAGGCCCTTACAAACTATAGGGTATTTACGCATAGCTAATGCATAAGTATCCTGTCTGGTCCATGTGCGAATACATATGAAGGCCTATTATGCAACAGAATATTGATACTGGTGGGGCGTGACCAATCGCTGTGTATATCTGGTGTCAGGGCCGCCATCATCACATGCGGGGACCGGGACCCTGCCGCGGGGCCCCGCTTCCTATGTGACGTCATTGATGACATCACATAGGGGCAGGGCCTGGTAGACTCACTTTAACAGTGGGCCAGTGCACAGGGAATAACTTCCCTGCACATTGGCCGGCTGCTAAATAGCTCTGTAGCAGCAGGTATCGGCGGTAGGATACTGCCAATACCTGCTGCTACAGAGCTAGGTAAGTATCGGGGGGCCCCCATCAATTCCGGGCCCGGGACAGTAGTCCCGGCTGTCCCCCCCTGATGGTGGCCCTGCCTGGTGTATGCATGGTGGGCAGGGAGATCGATGCTAATTGAACAGTAAAGGCTTGGCTAAGCCCTTGTGTACGATGCAGCAGAGGCAGGTACATAACATTTAAGGTAGTGGTCAGTGCATGGAAGGTTCATGCGTGCAACGGAAGTGTACTTCCCTCACACGCTGTGTAATTAGTAATTAAGTGAAAATTATGTTACTAGTACAATGGTATTTACCTAACTGAGAACTTGGACTGTGCGTAATAATTATACTAAGACGATCTTTCACAGACAATCCAAGCTCCTAAAGTAGAATATATGCAAAATTATTTTTATTGCAACCACAGTTAAATCCTATACATTTTTTTTTTTTTTTTCAAATCATTTTTATTAAAGAAACTGCACATTTCTGCAATACAGAGAATACATATATCACAAGGATACATACTTTAAATTGTTTTGTTTTTCTTTGTTGGATATCAGTACATGTCAGAGAGTTACCAACTGCATTCATCACTATCCAAACTGAGTTGACAATTAGCATTTGAGGGAAGACTGTGACCATGAAGACCGTGACGCTGCGCGCCCTACACCCAGCCTCATGATAGCAAACATCATTATATAACCAGAGGGGGATCGTTATCCATCATACGTAGGGTGTACCAAGTAGTATGTTTGATTGAGTTCTGTAAGTTAGTTTTCATAGAAACCGACAGGGTGTCTACATATGATTCCCATATCTCAAAAAAGTGGTCAATCTTCTTATCCCTGTCTGTTAACATCTCCATCCAGTCTACTATGAAAATTCTATGCAATTTGTCTTGGAACAAGGAGAATGGAGGAATGGATCTGTGTGTCCACATTTGCAGAAGTGATTTTTTGGCGGCTGCACTAATATAGTGCACCAGCTGGCGGCAACTACGCGGGATTCTTTGATTTCGTGGAAGAATACCAAACAGTGCCCATTCCGGGCTAAGGGGTAAGTGGCTTAGCAAATTATCCTCAACATATTTTTTTATTTGAATCCAAAATCCCCTGACCAAGGGACAAGCCCAAAGGCAATTGAAGGTATCTGCTTCCTGTCCAAAGCACTTGGGACATGTGTGTTCGGGGGATACCCCCGCCAGAAACCGCCTATGCGGTGATAGGTAGGCATTATGGTACAAGTTCAGAAACATCTCCAGATATTGGTTGGAAGGCAGCGCCTTGTTCGCCCATGTGAAAGAGTTAAGTAGGTCTTCACATGTCAGGGTTGGGAAATGTTTCAACCATTGTGACATCCCCGCACAAACCTGCAAGTGGTCCAATGGAGCACGTAAAAGATTATAATATCTGGAGATGGCTCCTCTACCACTTTAATGATTTCTCAGGAGAGTGTCTAGTGGGTTCTTCAAGTCCGCTAGTGAAAGGTGGCGTACAACTGAACTCACATAATGTTGCGCTTGAAGAAACTGTAGGGGCTGAGAAGTTAGGTACTGAAATCGCTCCTGGGCCTGCCTAAACGTCAGAGGATGTTTCGATGTTGTGTCAGTCAGATCTCCCACTGTCTTCAAACCCAACCTAAGCCACCATGTGAAGAGGTACCCTGCCGTGCCTCCCTGGAAGTCAGGATTTCCCGCAAAAGGGAGAAACAGTGATTTGTGGGCATTGAGGGAGTGTTTATGTCGTTGTAGGTGCCAAACCTTCCTAGTGGTCCAGAGCAGGGGATTAGATCTAATCTCCTGTGAGATCTCCTGATCATGCTGGTGAAGAAAGCACACTAGACTGAGATCAGGGAGGAAGCTTTGTTCAACTGTTAAATTAGTGTATGTGCTTTGTCCATGTAACCAATCCTTTATATATCTTAAAATAGCTGCTTGATTATAATTGGCCACATGAGGGAACTTTATACCTCCATTATTTTTGGTTTGTTGTAATTTAATCAGGCCTATCCGAGGTCTTCCGTTCGCCCAGATAAATTTACGAAAGATCTTATTGATATATGTTATGTCTTTATGGATAAGGAGAATAGGGAGTGCTTGCATCAGGTACATTAGTCTTGGGAAAGAAACCATTTTGATGAGATTGGCTCTACCCAGGAAAGAAAGAGAAAGGTGTTTCCATCCCTCCAGCTCTGTGGTTAAATTTCGAATGGCCGCACCATAATTTAGATGGTATAGTTTTGCCGGGTTTTTTGGAAGGTCTACCCCCAAGTAAGTGATGTGCCCCTTCGCCCAATGAAACAGGAACCGCCCCCCCACTTCGGCCTCCATACCCCCTTTTTCAGATAAAACGCTGTGGACTTTATCATATTAACTTTGAATCCGGAAATCTCCCCAAATTCCTCCAAGGTTCGAAGGATCGCTGGCAATGATGTCACAGGGTCACCCACGTACAGGAGGATGTCGTCTGCGAACGCAGATATTTTAATTTCAGTGTTACCCACACAAATACCCTTAAAGTCGGCCATGTTCTGCAAAACTCTTATTAAGGGGTCTATAGATAGATTGAATAGGAGTGGGGAAAGTGGGCACCCCTGTCTGGTTCCTCTTTCCAATCTCACTGGGCCACCCCTCACCCCATTAACCAGTAAAGATGTGGTCGGTTCTGTGTATAAGTATCGAATAAAATTTATGAATAGCGAATCAAAGTCTCTGGATCTCAACGTCGCCATCAGATGGGGCCACGACACAGAATCAAATGCCTTGTGGGCGTCTAGGCTCAACAACATATCCCCACTGCCCCGTGACATGTTAGATTGTACCAGCGCTGCTATAGCAGTTCTCACTGCCTTCACTGAGTGTCTACCCTGAGTAAACCCCAACTGATGATCCGTCAGTAACACAGGGAGGATGTTCTGGAGCCTAGCCGCCATTATTTTGGAAAGGATCTTTGCATCGAGATTAATAAGAGAAATGGGGCGATATGAGTCTGCTTGTGTAGAATCTCTCCCAGGTTTCAAAATAAGGGTCATGTAGGCTTCCCAAAAAGAGCGGCAAGGAGAGTTCTCATGAAGGATATGATTGTAGAGCTCTAGTAGACATGGAACTATTTCCTGCTGTGACAACTTGTAGTACTCGGCGGTGAAGCCGTCTGGACCTGGACTTTTGTGTAATTTGAGCTCCGAAATCGCCTTATTAACTTCATCTGCTGTCACCTCTGCCGCCACCTCTGTTCGTTTTGGGCTAATGTTAGTTTCGTTAATTTGGCCAATTGAAGAAAACGCTCTTGCGCAGTGGGATCATGAGGGATTGCTTTATAAAAGTCAGTATAATAATCCTTCAGCAAAGATGAAATATCACTGGTTTTCCAAAGCATAGTCCCTGACTGTGGGTGTTTAATGGTAGTGATAAAGGTACGCTTGCGACTGGGGCGAGACATTATCGCCAGTAATTTACCCGTCTTATTCCCCCATTTGTAAAAAGTATGGTGAGTTCGATTTATACTGGCACGGGCCTGGGCTGAAAGAAAACTTTCCAAAAGTTTGCGAAGCTCTGTGTACTGTGACAGAGTAGCCGGGGACGGAGCAGCTGTATATTCCCGAAAAGCCTGATCCATTTCCCTCCGTAGATTTTCGTACTGACGTTTCGCCTCCCTCTTTTTACCCGCCACATATTGTATGACATATCCCCTCATAAAAGCCTTCGAGGCTTCCCACAGCACCACCGGAATATCCCAATAGTCCACATTATCGTCCAGGTAATTCATCAAATGTGTGGTAAGATATGCCTTAAATTCTTGTGAGGAATACAAGTGGCCCGGGAAGCGCCACAGGAACTCCCCCGATGGCACCGTGGGAAGGGCCAAGGTCATCAGTACCGGGGCATGATCAGATACCGCTATATCCCCCACCCTCGCCTCCTCAACCAACGGCAGTAAAGTCTCTGAGATCAGAACATAGTCAATGCGGGAGAGTGACTGATGTACCCTTGAAAGGAACGTATAATTGCGATCCGTTGGGTGTATCAAACGCCAGGGGTCACAGAGCTGGAGGGTAGATTTCAAGTTTTGTATGTATTTCCAGGCCTGTGGTGGGGGGTCTATTGCAGGAGGTGATTTATCAATCAGAGGGTTGTCGACCGTGTTATAGTCCCCCCCCATTATGATCTGATGCGTTTGCCTGCTAGCTAATAGCTGTGTGATGGTTTGAAAAAACTCCCTAGGACAGTGGTTCGGAGCGTAAATATTAAGGAAAGTGTATTTGGAGTGCCACAGCAATACATCCAGTAGCAGAAACCTCCCCTCTGGGTCCCTCACTTCATCGAGAATTTGATAATGTAGGCGTTGGCTAAGCATGATTGCAACCCCCCATGACTTAGAATGAAAAGAAGCTGACCTGCATTCTGCAATCCAG
>WWET01004466.1:15351-26499 GCA_011038615.1 Limnodynastes dumerilii | reverse complement strand
TAACTATACGCTGTCATTTGGGATCTTAAGTGACGTGGTAGCGTTCATTTAAGATCCTAAGTGTCAGTCCTCGCCCACTTTCTCTCATTTCCCTGCCTCCCCCCGCCCCTTTCCATGCAAATCCTTAAGATCTTAAAGATTCGCTGCACTTAAGATCTTAAGTGCTTGCGTGCGATTCAAACTTACGCTCTTAGCGAACTTACGCTCCTAACCGCTACGTTAACGGCGTTGCACTATTACTACGCATGCGCAGTTTTGCGAATTTTCTAGGATCTTAAATATACGCACCTAAGTGCCGTGGAAATCGCATCTCTGAATCAGCCCCGATGACTCCAGGGAGTGGTGCAGTAGTAATGCCCCAAGGGCTGCCGAGTTGAGGCAGTTCAGTATCGCCGGGTACTGCGGTTTAGAATGACGGACCGTTATTAGGAGAGGTTGGGTCGGGGAACACCACCGACTCAGAGTAATAATTTCCCAGGCACTGCCGTCTTTCTTTGGGCAGGATTGTTCCGCCAGGTACTATACTCTCTCAAGCGGGTCACCACAGTTTTTTGTGTGTACTAGGTTTTCCACCATCTCTCTAACATGCGTTTGTTGACCCAATAACAGTGGCTCCGGATACAGGGTTTCCCATGAAACAGTGTGAGGATTGTTACCCGGGGTTAATCACCCTAAGCAAGAAATTAGTACCTCCACCCCAACCAGTTAGATGGACATTCAGGGTCTGTAAAAGTATTTGGATGAATCCTGTGTGGCACCTAAGGGTTCTAAAACTGCTGCTGCCACACCTCACACACAGCCTGCAATTTTACAGAGGGAGATAATTTTGCCCTCTTCTGTTCTCTGTGGGTTATACCCTGGTGGTCCAGTGGTATTGCCTCTACCCTGCTCCCAGGGTTTTATGATTTATAGCTTCACAACCTATACTTCCCCTGCTTGCCACGAGGATCTCTCCTGCTTGCCTCTTCAGCGTTCTTCTCCGTCCCACGCCGTGCTCTCTACCCTTCCAGCATCCGGGGGCGGAGCTTGTGGCATGGCGGACCCCATCATTCCGGGCTGCAGGCGTGATGCGGTGGACCCTAATTGGTCCACTGCGCTTTCCTTCCTACACTGCTGCGGTCTCTCCCCTTGGCACAGAGAGACCGCAGATTCCCCCTGCCATGCGGCTAATGGAGCGGGCGCGCACTCGGACGGTGCACCCGCTCCCACATTTTCCCCCCCAATTTCCTTTGTGGTCCCTACTAAGGAATTCTGTGACCACATGAAATTTGGGTCACCATAACGAGGGCCAGGCACGACTTGGTTATGTCACTGTGACCGCCTAGGAAGTGGAACCACCGGCCTGTCTGGCAACTCCGATGGCTGTGCTGGACTTCTCTCCTCCGAAGCACTCTCTGGTGGGATGTACCACTCCTCCTCCATTGTAGGTACTGGCGCAGGATTGTCTCCCAGTTGTGGCGATACTCGAATTTCTTCCTCCCCACCTGCACACAGCCTCAGCATGTTCCTTGTTCATCCTCCGGGACCACCTCATAGACCGGAATCGTCTGGGACATTCTCCTCCTGACCACATATGGCACTACTTCCCACTGCTCGCTCAGTTTATTCTTGTTTTTTTTACCCAGACTAGAACTCATTGACCCTCTCACAGAGTTTTCAGGGAATCAGCCCCTACTTTCCTCGGTTGTCCACGTGGACTAATCTTCCGGTAAGGACAGCAACAAATCTCTGACTTCTCTCCCAGGTCTCCCGAACATCAGAAAGTACGGCTCAAACCCTGTCGTGTGATGGACTCTGTTATTGTACACCCACACCATTTCAGTAACATACTCCGGCCAGTGCTGCTTCTGCTCCCCCTCCAGAGTCCGCAACATCTAAAGTAGTGTCCGGTTGAACTGTTCACAGGTTCCATTTCCCTGAGGGTGATATGGAGTCGTCCTTGGCTTTCGGGCCCCGTACAGTTTGCACAATTCTGACATCAGCGCACCCTCGAAACAAGCCCCTCAGCCCAAATGGAATCGTTCCGGACAGCCATACGGATGAATTAAATGTTCCACCAGGGCTCAAACAGCGACTCCTGCTGTCTGATCTTGGGTGGGCACCACCACCGCAAACTTTGAAAAATGATCCGTGATCACTAACGCATACCGGTGCCCGCTCACCGAGTCTCCAATGGACACATTGTCAACCACGACCAACTCCAGTGGCCTGCTGGTTTGAATTCCTTGTGTGGGGACATGCTGCTCCGTGGGCTTCACCCAGCTGCATCGCGCATATTCCCAGCATACCTGTTCGGTAACTGCCTGCAGACCAGGCATGAAGAAATGTCTTTGGAGCCAAGAGAAGGTTTTGAAAGGTCCCAAATGGGCACCCTCACAGTGGGATTTCTCCACCACACCTCTGGCTAGGCTCGCTGGCACAGCTATCTGGTGTACCTCCCGAAGCTACTGTCACAAATAAGCCCACCAACACAGTACTCCCTCCCGGAGATTAAGCCGATCCCAGGAATGCAAAATCCGCTGCCCAGCCCTGGACAGCCCCGTCCGTTCCGTAGCCAGCGGCCGTGCAATAGAATATACGTACAATGAGGCTTCCCCTCCGTCCGCCAAGGTGGGCAGGGGGAAACGTAAATTATACTGTAGGGGCAGGGTTTTACTACTCAAGTGCACATCAGTGGTCGTACGAACTTCAGTGCTAAGGGTGCCTTATGGCAGTGTATCTGCCATAAAATCTGCACGACAGAGGGGGGTGACAGGGGGATGTTACTCTCCTCTTACATGCAGACAATACTTTACTGCTGACTAATACTTCCTAAAATTGTAGAAAAGGTAAGGTAGGTGGGTAATACGTGCTAAAATACTGCTGCAATTTCTCCTGGTATCTGGGTATTTACAAAAACCCAGAAACATCAATCAACTAGAAGAAATAATTAATTGGTAAAGTGCTGTGTACACAGTTCTTTCCCAATTGGTAATTTCTTCTAGTTACTTTCTAATATTGGGCCAGATCCAGACCCCTGCCTGCTTTCCATATGTCCGCTTTCCATTAAGTCTTTTCTCCCTCTTGCCCTTGTGCACAGTCTTTTAAATTTATGCTTTTCATCAGCCAGGTAATGACCTTGAGAGCATTGGAAAAGAACAAAGATAGAACCCTGCAAAATGCAGGGAAAATAGCACCAAAGAAAGCCTATCAAGACATACTGCTTGCAAGGCAATAGAAAAGCAGAACAATAGGAAGCAGGACAAGGTTTCTGCTGCACCAAAGCTGTGGCAAACAGACAAGGAGGCTAGATCAAACGATATCAGAAGCAAGGGATAAGCCAATCAGAGCTGGAAAACCTCCCAGCTCTGGTTTGTCTGAATCCTGGATGCTAGGCAGCAGCTGAGAGCTATTAATCAGACTAGCACCTGGAGTGGTTTCTGCAGGCCTTACTGTGCTAGTGCATTCTAGTTGCTTAGCAATAACCAGGGGAATAGAAACCAATTAGCAGTGAGGGCTATATAATGACTGCTCAAGCAGGCAAGGGTGAATTAGTTTGTGCTACTGTGAATATCACAAAATTTAAAAGACAATTGAGGGAATCCAAGGCTGCATGTTTCTGCTCTTTCACAACAAGAACCAAGGTAGTTCTGCCTTGGTGAAGTGTTGACCCGCTCCTGATAAGAAGAGATACTACACGTGATATTACACATAATGGGGTAGATCCAGAACTCCGCTTGCAATATGTTTCCTCGTGTAGCGTATTTACATATGGGCAACACGTATTTACGTATTTTTGACAAACGTAAAATTGGCACGCCCACACGTAAGGATTTGCTTGACACATACGTGAATGTCCCATACGTTCACATTTACGCTATGTTACAGAGCGTATTTTCTATGGTGCGCATGCGCAGTACTTACAAAAACGCATCTATTTTACGTCTCCGCCACACGTAAATTTGCTCACAAGCGTTGTTCTGGATCTGGCCCAATGTTCATATAAGTCTTTCACATGCAATCAATAAGCAGATTACAGGAAAGCATGTTCTGAAACTATATAAAATATACTGGGGTGGCTTCACTAACTACTATTATGACTACTATGCATGCAAAAGTTGGCATCAGTTGTTGTAAAATGTGGATTGCTCAATGCTGGTGTTTCTTATAATACTATAAGAAATTATTTAGAGGTTTATCTAAATAATTATTTAGATGTGGATTATTTAGGTCTTGAATATTGATTCTAGTATATTATTAATCAATAAAGGGAATTATTCCAACTTTTGGATTATGACATTTCTAGATCAGTTATTTTTGGCTGCGTTTCTGTATGAAAAATAGATGGAAGCGCAGCTCTGAATCAGGTCCATATAGTGAACATTCTCTTCTACACTGTTATTGTTATTTACACTTGGGCTGGGAGAACATCACTGCTCATCTATAATACTGTTTACAACAGATGACCTATGACTCCCATGAAATCAATATGGCTTTGCCCAGATGTGTTTCCTGTCTTATTTTCAAACTCCTAATCAGGGCCATAATATATTATGTGGGGAGAGTGGTGTGACTGTGGGCTGTGTGCTGCTGTGATATTCGCAGCAGAGAAAGCTTTTTCTCTTCTGGCTGCTTGAGCAGATCCTAAATGCTGTGCTAATAGCATAGCCAGGCTTACAGAAGCTACACTAGATGCTAGCATGATTAATAAGTCTTATATGGTAATAATGTTATGTTACCTGAATTAACCACGCACCAGGCTAATCTAACTGGGGCCTGATCTTCACTAGAGCCACTGATGGTGAATGCCCCCATCAGGGGCTCTAGCATAAAAAAAATGTGGGGAGAGTGGTGTGATGGTGAGGGTACAGTATGTAATGTTATGAAAGTGACTGTGGGTGTATAATATGTAATGTGGGGAGAGTAATCTGAATGTGTGGGTACAATATGTAATGTTGTGAAAGTGCTGTGACTGGGGGTATAATATGTAATGTAGGGAGTTTGATGTGACTGTTGGGGTATAATATGAAATTTAGGGAGAGTGATGTGACTGTGGGGGGTGACTGTTGGGGTATAATATGAAATTTAGGGAGAGTGATGTGACTGTGGGGGTATAATATGATATATTATGTGGGAAGAGTGGTGTGGTCCTGGCACTAGTTAGAAAATTACTGTAACTTGTGACTGTAATGATAAACCCAGGATACCGCACACAAGGGCATGTGCAGGAATATAATAATACCAGGGTTAAGAAATTGACAACCTGGAATCTCGGTGCAGATAGCGAAGGTGTGGGTATGAATATAATGAACAAGTACCAGGTACAAGGCACAGACGAAAGAATAAGAGGACAAAAAAAACAAACAAAACTATGTAATTACAAGGGCACAGAATTTGTGTGTGAGGCAACAAGACACAGGAAAAGCCCAAAGCACGGTGAGTAGAGCTAACACAAGGATCAGCAACAGGCTGAAAAGTAGGAGCACACAAGCTTCACAACCTATACTTACCCCTGCTTGCCACGATGATCTCTCCTGCTTGCCTCTCCAGCGTTCTTCTCCATCCCACACCGTGCTCTCTACCCTTCCAGCATCCGGGGGTGGAGCTTGTGGCACCGCGGACCCCATTATTCCGGGCTGCAGGCGTGATGCGGTGGACCCTGATTGGTCCACTGTGCCTTCCTTCCTACACTGTTGCGGTCTCTCCCCTTGGCACAGAGAGACCGCAGATTCCCCCTGCCATGCGGCTAATGGAGCGGGCGCGCACTCGGACGGTGCACCCGCTCCCACATTTTCCCCCCCAATTTCCTTTGTGGTCCCTACTAAGGAATTCTGTGACCACATGAAATTTGGGTCACCATAACGAGGGCCAGGCACGACTTGGTTATGTCACTGTGATTGCCTAGGAAGTGGAACCACCGGCCTGTCTGGCAACTCCGATGGCTCTGCTGGACTTCTCTCCTCCGAAGCACTCTCTGGTGGGATGTACCACTCCTTCTCCATTGTAGGTACTGGCGCAGGATTGTCTCCTGGTTGTGGAGATACCCGAATTTGTTCCTCCCCACCTGCACACAGCCTCAGCATGTTCCTTGTTCATCCTCCGGGACCACCTCATAGACCAGAATCGTCTGGGACATTCTCCTCCTGACCACATATGGCACTACTTCCCACTGCTCGCTCGGTTTATTCTTGTTTTTTTTTTTACCCAGACTAGAACTCATTGACCCTCTCACAGAGTTTTCAGGGAATCAGCCCCTGCCTCCCTCGGTTGTCCACGTGGACTAATCTTCCGGTAAGGCCAACAACAAATCTCTGACTTCTCTCCCAGGTCTCCCGAACAGCAGAAAGTACGGCGCAAGCCCTGTCGTGTGATGGACTCTGTTATTGTACACCCACACCATTTCAGTAACATACTCCGGCCAGTGCTGCTTCTGCTCCCCCTCCAGAGTCCGCAACATCTGAAGTAGTGTCCGGTTGAACTGTTCACAGGTTCCATTTCCCTGAGGGTGATACAGAGTCGTCCTTGGCTTTCGGACCCCGTACAGTTTGCACAATTCTCACATCAGCGCACCCTCAAAACAAGCCCCTCAGCCCAAATGGATTTGTTCCGGACAGCCATACGGATGAATGAAGTGTTCCACCTGGGTTAAAACAGCGACTCCTGCTGTCTGATCTCGGGTGGGCACCACCACCGCAAACTTTGTAAAATGATCCGTGATCACTAACGCATACCGGTGCCCGCTCACCGAGTCTCCAATGGACACATAGTGTACCATGACCAACTCCAGTGGCCTGCTGGTTTGAATTCCTTGTGCGGGGACATGCTGCTCCGTGGGCTTCACCCAGCCGCATCGCACACATTCCCAGCATACCTGTTCAGTAACTGCCTGCAGACCAGGCATGAAGAAATGTCTTTGGAGCTAAGAGAAGGTTTTAAAGGTCCCAAATGGGCACCCTCACAGTGGGCTTTCTCCACCACACCCCTGGCTAGGCTCGCTGGCACAGCTATCTGGTGTACCTCCCGAAGCTCCTGTCACAAATAAGCCCACCGGCACAGTACTCCCTCCTGGAGATTAAGCCGATCCCAGAAATGCAAAATCCGCTGCCCCGCCCTGGACAGCCCCGCTCGTTCCGTAGCCAGCGGAAAACAGACAAGGAGGCTAGAAACGATATCACCAGCAAGGGATAAGCCAATCAGAGCTGGAAAACCTCCCAGCTCTGGTTGGTCTGAATCCTGGATGCTAGGCAGCAGCTGAGAGCTATTAATCAGACTAGCACCTGGAGTGGTTTCTGCAGACCTTACTGTGCTAGTGCATTCTAGTCGCTTAGCAATAACCAGGGGAACAGAAACCAATTAGCAGTGAGGGCTATATAATGACTGCTCAAGCAGGCAAGGGTGAATTAGTTTGTGCTTCTGTGAACATCACAAAATTTGAAAGACAATTGAGGGAATCCAAGGCTGCATGCTTCTGCTCTTTCACAACAAGTGTTGACCCGCTCCTGATAAAAAGAGATACTACACGTGATATTACACATAATGGGGTAGATCCAGAACTCTGCTTGCAATACGTTTCCTCGTGTAGCGTATTCACATATGGGCAACACGTATTTACGTATTTTTGACAAACGTAAAATTGGCACGCCCACACGTAAGGATTTGCTTGACACATACGTGAATGTCCCATACATTCACATTTACGCTATGTTACAGAGTGTATTTTCTATGGTGCGCATGCGCAGTACTTACAAAAACGCATCTATTTTACGTCTCAGCCACACGTAAATTTGCTCACAAGCGTTGTTCTAGATCTGGCCCAATGTTCATATAAGTCTTTCACATGCAATCAATAAGCAGATTACAGGAAAGCATGTTCTGAAACTATATCAAATATACTGGGGTGGCTTCACTAACTACTATTATGACTACTATGTATGCAAAAGTTGGCATCAGTTGTTGTAAAATGTAGAGTGCTCAATGCTGGTGTTTCTTATAATACTATAAGAAATAATTTAGAGGTTTATCTAAATAATTATTTAGATGTGGATTATTTAGGTCTTGAATATTGATTCTAGTATATTATTAATCAATAAAGGGAATTATTCCAACTTTTGGATTATGACATTTCTAGATCAGTTATGGAGCAAGAGACCCTCTGCTCAGTGATCGGACTCAGTATCCAAACTTCTTTNATGCGCTGTGCTTACTAAAGCACAGCGTATCGGCGTTCCCTTTCCCCGACACTCCCCCTGTGCAGGCGTATGGCCCCTTCCTTACGCCGGCTGAAGGCTACCCTAACTTCAGCCGGCGTAATTAAGGGGCCATACGCTCGCACAGGAGCATATGGCCGCCTAGCCCGCCCTCCCACCTTCATTAAACTAGCTCCCCCCGCCCCCCTACACTACCCTGAACGTAGGGACGCTGGGGGACATCCCCTCCAGCGTCCCTACGGCGCTGGAGGGGATGTCCCCTATCGTGGATCGGGCGTTGCCGTAGCGACGCCAGGCAACATCTGGAAAGCCAATCTCCCACTGTGAGGTCTGGATCAGGCCCAAGGTGAGTGATAAATGAAGTTATATGGAAATAAAGTAGAATTATCGATTTGGAATCCTATAGTTTATCTCATCGGATCCAGACCTTCTGTTCGCACTTCCATGTCATTCCCCCCTAATGTGCAGACTTTAGGTAAGATACAAGTCCATAAACTTACCTTAAGTTCTCCACATGGATTGGCTTCTGGATGGAATGCTTGCATGGTTGTAAGTGCCTAAGCCTGCCCACACTGTATAATTTCCATAGCACAGAGACTCAGAGTGTAACATCTGCTGAGTGCATGCACAGTAAACTTGCTTAGACATGCCACATGCATAAGTCGGCCAACGTTACTAAGACTGGGTACACACTGGAACTTTTTGAAAAGATAATCTTTCCAATCATCCAATCAATAGACCGTTTCACCAGATATCTTACCGGTGTGTAAAGTGTCCAAAGATGCTAAAAAATCTTTTAAAATGTCTGTGACTTCCGGTGAGCATCTTAGGAAGCAGGACGTGTTTACAACGAACTCCTCTGTCCAGTTTCTATCCTTTGGACACCAGCGTCAGTACAGTGGCAAAATACCACCCGCTCATACCTGTCCTGTTGAATAAGATAATTCCAGGCAAGCGAAAAGTTTAACCAACTCCCTGGAGGACTTTTCTTACACCAGACCTGGGCCTGAAGCAGCCGAGACCCACAAGGCGGTAGCCATTTTGAAAGTGTGCATCTGTGAGGGGCCCATTTGTAGAAGCTTACGGCCACACAGAGGGAAACATAGAACACGGCCACACGGAGGTGAGAAAAGTGACAGTGGCCAGTCTTGAACAGCCTAAATCCTGTTTCCTGTCAGCAGCTCTACCCTACATTTTGTCCTCAGAGAGGTGGTGAGTCACAGAGCGGCGACCATCTTAAATACACGGGGATCGTGCTTTCTGAGGCCTGCGGCAGAGCTATATAACCCTGTGGCCACAAGATATTACAGTGAAGTGTTGTCTGGGCCGAGATCTATCTCAGGACAGTGGTTTAACCTGAAATCATTAAGGCTCCTGAGTTAGACTGCTGCCATCACCTGTTTAAGCCCATACCAGCATCCATAATAACAAAAGGCATTGGGATATACTGATCTTACAGCCATTTACTTCCTTTACCCAACTGAGAACTTTTAGTTTATAATCTCTAGTCACACAGCTCTACATTTTGATCCCATTTACAGCTTCCCTTATTCACCAAAGAGACCAAGGGCCGGATCCAGACCTACGCCGATACGCTGTGCTTACTAAGCAATATCTGCCCGGCGCATGCGCAGATCGGCTGAAAAGCCGATCTTACGCTTACGCCTGCCATCCTAGCGAAGGCGGGCGTTATTCTGGATCAGCCCCCAAAAGTCCAGTACTGACTAACGAAACTGGACAACCAGCCCTACATTGGTGTGAGTTACCGCACAAAAACTATAGGACTATTCAGGATTCATAACAACACTGAACTGTATAACCTCTTTGAAGCCAGAGAAGAACATTAACAAGTTGCCTGACCCTTTCCCACTTTTCAAGGCATTCATTTTTTGTCATCATAGAGGGGGTTTGGTGGAAGCCATTCCTGCATAGCTTGGAGATTACAATCACCTTCTGATAGTTAGAAAAATTGATATTCTGTGGTGAAATCATATTTAAACACACCAATGTTACCCTGGGGATGGATATCTTCTGAAACTAACTCTACGGTTGGGGGACTGCCTCTCTGCAACTCAGACAATCTTCCGGCTTGAACAACCTTGAATCCACTTTTTAATATATGGACCATCACTAAAGCCATTAGAGAGAAGACACAGTTACTGTAAACTTACTCACCTCATACACTCAGTTCCCACACCTCTCTGGACCTGGTATTGTTTATTGATGCTTATCACCCCTCTCACGCATTGTGGTGCTTACGTTATAACTTAAAGGGGCTGATTTGATCCTTAATCTTGTTGTTGACCTCTGTGTCTAGATGGCCTGGTAATCTCTCAAATTTTTGTATACTAACAATAACCTGCTTTTTAAGTTATTCCGGACCATTTCAATTAGTTCTTTTCACAGACGTTGTGCTTCAATAATTCTGCTATTTTGTTAAATTGGTTCTGAGCTCTTTACCCGACACACCCCCTTATGTAACTCAGAACATTTAGGGTGACCTACCATGCATCATCCATTCTTACATTGACATCTGGTATGAAAAGGTATCTTGAACGAGGGCCTTAGATAAAATGGTGAAAAACAAACTCCCTTCGCCATCATCACCCCCTTCTCCATCTTTATCCCAACCAGAGGGCATTACCCCACCATCTCTCACTCCAAGTCAAATTGCTTTGTCATCGGCAAGTGAGATGGCAAGGGAAATGTCCCTCATTATCATGCCCCTGATAGATCAATGTTTAGAGGCCATCCAAACGACTATCACTTCTTTATCCAGTCGTCTAGACTCCAATGAAAAAAAATAAATGCACTGGAGCAGCGAGTTAGTGATGTAGAAGACACCTCTACTTCACTTCAAAACATCATTTTGGGGCCAAGAATCCACTATTGCTTCATTACTAGGTGGATGACCTGACCTAGAGAACCGCCACAGATGCAGTAACTTGAGGTTCATAGGCAT
>WWET01004466.1:4359-15328 GCA_011038615.1 Limnodynastes dumerilii | reverse complement strand
GCAGTCCTGAGACCATAAGGGGCTCTGAGTTAATGGAGTTACTGCATATTGATCTTGCTAAAGCCTTACATATTTATAGCGATTTAGGCAAGCTGATTATAGAGAGGGCTCATAGGCTTGGTCCTGAACGCTCTGCCACCAGCGACAGGCCCAGGGTGGTCATAGCCAAATTTCTGCATTTCAAAGACAAAGAAGCAGTATTATCGTAAGATCAGAAGCTTAACCCTGAGATCATTTAAAGTTCTTATCTTCAAAGTCTTTTCATCTGCAGTGTCCCAAAAGCATCCCCAGTTTACTCCCCTGTGGAAAAGCTTATTTGAAAGCCATGTGAAGTTTGCACTACTATTCACTGCAAGTCCTTTGAGGACTCCAAAAAGGTGCATACTTTTATCCAACAACTGTCATTGCCAGATGACCCGCTATAAAGGTTCACACCCCCAAAGCCCATAAACAGGCTTTATTAATGTGCTTTTTAATTATGTCATTCACTAGAATGATTTTGGTTTTGTTTGTTATAGAAAATGTTCATATTTTTGTTTTCAGTTGGTTTATCTCCCTGTTCCAGCTGGTTATGGATGGGAGTAGTTTGTTTCAGGAGGAAAAATTGAAAATAAGGAGAAAATGGAGTATTTATTACAAGAAAAGTAAACCATGCTTAACCATATATTCTAATTGGTATAGTAAGCAGTTAAGCAAAGTCAAATCCTTTGGACTAATTAGTCACATTAACTTGGTACAAAGTGTGTTGATTGTAATGCGCAATGCCCATAAATTATTGACTTATCCTTATTAGTGACCTTTTCATATGAAAACCATGTCCAATTCCAGAGATGATACTTCCACCGTGAATGAGAGGCTAAATTTTATTTCCTGGAATATGGGCGGGTTAAATAGCCCAATCAAGTGTAGTAGAGTGGTCTCTCACCTAAAATCACTAAAACTGAGTGTAGTATTTCTACAGGAAACGCATTAGCGATCCTCATATAATATCACCTTGAAAAGTCCATGGATAGCGGAATTCATTTCGGCTCCTTATGTCACAAAAAAGAGGGGCGATTCTTATTCATAGGAATCTCCAACACTCTGTAACACAAAAGATTATTGACCCCCAAGGCAGATATATCATTTTACATTTAAAAGTGGGTCATGAACAATTCACCCTAGTCAATGTATACGCCCCAAATTCCATGAATATGGTTTTCTACAGAAAATTATCCGCTCAATTACTTCAGTTGGACATGACAAATTTGATTATAGGAGGGGACTATAATTCTGTAGCTAATGCTTCCCTTGACCACTCGCATAGACAAGATCATCAGTCCACACCCTCGGGGAACCCTATTTCCTTTCTATCTATGAGGCACTCACTAATAGATCCCTGGAGAATCTACAATCCTACAGATCGCTCATATACATTTCACTCTGGGGTTCATGATAGCTTTTTCAGGATAGATTATATATTAACAAGCACCCACCTCTAGGATAACTGACACAGGAATTAAAGATATAATAATTTCAGACCATGCTCCTATTTGAATAACTATCCAAACTTCCCACCCTCACCCATCGTATATACCCTGGAGATTTCCCTCATATCTCTATAGCTCAGACGACTTTAGAGACTTCCGAAACGCCAAATGGCTTGAATACACTGATAACAACATTGAACATTGGGACAATTCTACCTTGTCTGGAGTGCAGCTAAGGTGGTACTGAGAGGACATGTAATTGCTTACATGGCAAACAAAAATAGGGAAATTTAGGGTAAATACATGGTGTTACTACAAACAATGCAGGAGGCACTTAATACTCACTTATTTAACCCTTCTGCTTTCTCGTTATCCCACTACACCTCATGCAAACAGGTGCTGGAGAGCTTCTTAAAAGCACAAGCACAATCAAAAATAGATTACAATAAAAACAAATTTTACCATTGGTGCAACAAATCGGCCAAAATCCTAGCAAATCTTACTAAACCGTTTAGGAAAAAGAACCATATTTTAACTCTCTGCACATTATCTAGTTCTCTTAGACTCACAAAACCTGAAGCAATTTTAAAAGAATTCCATGAATACTACTCTAATTTATACAAATAAATCCTTGACACTTGCATTATAATATCCTAGAGAAGGCCAAACTTCCCAAGTTGAATGCAACTCAACAAGAATTCCTGAATGCCCCTATTACAGAAAGGTAAGTGCGTGATACAATATCTTCATTTAAGAACAACAAATCCCCTGGCCCTGATGGCCTAACAGCGGAATTTTATAAAATTCTCCAACCTAACATTTCCCCCTAACTTACTGAATTCTTACAAGAAGGAAATCAGCGCTCAAAAAAAAAAAATATATATAGATATAGATATAGATCCTACCTGAATAATAATATAATAATATACCCTCCAGCAGCTACTAAAAGGGAGACCACCCCTTATATATATTAAGTTCAAGAAAGAAGAGCGCTTAGAGAGTGTAAAATATTTATTATAAAAAACACACAGTAAAAATACTTAAGATCAAACAATCTTATCACAGTAATGTAATTATAAAATAACATATAAAATAATGCTCCGTCCTAAATAATAAGCCTTCTATTGGAGAGTGACCAGCAAAACGTGGATACGAGATGGAAAATCCCATTAATCAGCTAAATGAAACTCAGACTGAATTGAGACATGTGTCAGAATTATGGTAGTCAAGGACACAATGTATCACACGTAAGTAGAGAATAGTTGTTGACAAATATGGTGAATAAGTAATGTGGTGAGCTCTTATAGGGAAATGTTTTTAAATGTTTTCCATAGGGGATACCTGACTCCAAGACGCAGATACCTTATGGGGTTAATAGACTCCAGCAAATGTCAAAGATGTAGCTCAAATGCAACTTCTTTATATCACTGCTTATGGGACTGCCCACCGATTAAAAACTTTTGGAGACAGATTCAATTATACGCCTCTTTGTATCTGTTAAACTATGTCCCTCTGTCCCCAAGATGGGCAATATTGGGCATCTTAGACCCGACATTTAAATGTACCAAAGAAAAAGAAAATTACTCTTGATACTTTCAGCAGTAGGGAAAAAATGCATATTGCAGAAATGGATTCAGGTTTCCCCATCAACCTTGAAATTGTTCCATCAGAAACTGTTTAATGTATTTCGTATGGATTGGCTAGAAGCTTCCATCCACAAGAATCAACAAACACAAAATTTATACGATGTCTGGGAAAGCTACATCAATACATTACCAGATACAATTAAATTATGCATACAAAAATGTTTTCAGAGTACTTATTGGTATGAGTTAAGATCATATTCCTATGATCCTCCTATCACTTTTTTGGTCACCAATATCATAGCGAACAATAAAAATTACTATCCAAAAGGGTAGTATAACTAGAGGTTCTGCGCTGCTCCTTGCTGTCGCAGACCCTATATAACAAGGGGTTAACACCAGGAAACCCCCGCAATCGACAAAACCAAAAATAAATTCAGCAATAGTCTTTAAACAGTATATACATAAATGTGATATTGAAGTCCGCGCCTAAGGATAATCGTCAAGATAGTAGTTGCAGGATTAACATCTATAAGCAATCATTGAAAGTACCTTAGATCTTCTTGTTAGTTCGCCAAAGGTACAGTTTCTTTCAGATGCAGTCTAATGGTCTTTTATTTGGGCAATTGGAAAGATTATCTGTTTAAAAGTTCCATTATGTGTCCTACTTATGTCTGGCTCTGGTCCTTAATGAGGAATAACATTTTCAGTCTAAAGGGTTAAGGCATCACCATATCTTCAATAACTTAATTTTTATTAATTTGTACTTGTGCTAGGAAATGTCACCTCTGGACTGGAAAATTTAATTAGTATAAAATTGCCTCCCCTGCAGTTTGTTTACAGTTTTTCAGCTTTTTGTGCTACTTCTTGGCAGTAATCCAGTGGTGAGTGTATACCAGCTGGTGTTATGTTTCTCCGTATATTTTATTACTGAGCATGCTCAAAACTGAAGAGCAAACATTTCTATCCAATTCAGATCACATCCTTGCATTTGGATGGGTGAAGAGCAAACATTTCTATCCAATTCAGATCACATCCTTGCATTTGGATGGGACACTTTAAACACATTCCAAATGTGTGTCGATTTTTGCTCAGATCTAGATCGGGCCCATAAACTCTATATCAACCCGAAACTGCTCCCCCCCGGGCAGTGAAACATTTACTGAACCTAAAGTATTATTTCCTGTAATCACCTTTATTTGGTTCTTCCCTGTTAAGTATAAGATTTAACAAAATTTGGTCATGTAATATATATATGTCTTTTCAGATTGGATAAATAGACATAATTCTTGCAATTCAAAAATATCTTGTTTCAAACCACTCACTAATTAAATTTTATTGTGTTTTCCAAAGCAACTTTGTAAACAAAATGGGGTAGATCCAGAACTACGTTTGCCGTACGTTTATTCGCGTAGCATATTTAGGTGCGCGTAAATTCGTTACACTCCCCTTGGCACACCCCTTGCACGAACGTATTTTGTTAAGATACGCTTTCCAAACCCTACCTTAACTTTTTCCAACGTAACCGCTGTCATACGCACACGTATGTATGGGTTAAACGAATTAACGCAGCTAAGCACGCCCATACTGTACACTTTAAATACTACCCCCACCTACTTCCCGTATTTCAGACAGATTTTGTTGTAACGTAAATTTGGCACGCCCACACATAAGTATTTACGTGACACATAGGTGAATGGCCATACGTTCACAATTACGCTACGTTAATGTGCGTATTTTCTATGGTGCGCATGCGCAGTGCGTACAAAACAGCGATTTTACATCTCTGCCACGCGTAAATTCGCTCTGAAGCGTTGTTCTGGATCAGGCCCAATGACACTAATTGGTCCCTACAATGAAACATTATCATTTAATGACAATGGAGATTTTCCTGCAACACTAAACATTGTGAATCGGTTTAGGACAAAAATAGACCCCAATGGATTTGTCACCTATGGAGTCAATAATGTGGGTAGTTTCATATCATCCCACCCAGAAGATCGACATATGTTACCATGGACAATAACATGGAAATATGGAAAGGTAAACTCTAAATATGAGCTTCTTAACTGTACCAACATGGAAAACGCAAATCTTTGTGTATTATTATTATTATCATTTATTTATAAGGTGCTACAAGGTGTCCGCAGCGCCGTACAAAATACAACAAAATACAGTACAGACATACGGGGCTGAAAAGCCGATCTGCGCATGCGCCGGGCAGATGTTGCCCGGCATAGCTACGGTAATGCCCGATCAACGATCGGGAGTCCGTAGCAGCGCCGTAGGGACGCTGGAGGGGACGTACCCCAGCGTCCCTACGTTAATATTACGCCAGCTGAAGTTAGGGTAGCCTTCAGCCGGCGTAAGAAAGGGAAAATACGCCCGCACAGGGGGAGTGTCGGGGAGAGTAGACGCCGACATGCTGTGCTTTAGTAAGCATAGCGCATCGGCGTAGGTCTGGATCAGGCCCACAGTGTATAATTTTCATAGTAAAATTCACATTCAGTATTTTCTTTAATCTCTATAGTGCCATGGTCCAATGGTTTTATTGAGCAGTGCAAAGGGGGAAGAATATAAAACAAATTATAGAGTTTATTTTGACAAATATAAATTTCTATTTTGTTGTTGTTGAGATTTTGTAGTTATTATAAGCACACTGCTGTGGTATCCAATGAGAATGCATTCTGACCTAACCAGACTTAAAAGGAGTGATAGTTTGGCCTGGAAGGCCGGGTTGAGTTTAAAGTGGACGTTTCCTCTATACAGTACAGACTTTGGAGCTGATTCAGAGTTTGGGAGTAAGGGCAAAACAGGTGCAAGTGTACAGCTTGGCTAAACCATTTTGCAAAGTAAGGGGTGTTAAACACTTTACTTTTGCATATAGAACTCACATACTGCATAGCTTTATGTTTATTCTATAAAATAGAGTTGAGCTAAGAAACTTCAACTCTCAATTCTAATTCTGGTTTCACAGTTTAAATTTTCCTCCCCCTGCAGTTCAACATGGTATTGCTCAGGTTTACAATTACACCTAAAAAAAGGTGTAAGTGTAGCTCTGAATCAGCCCCTTTTACTAAAAAAGGTGGAGAAAAGGCATTTAAGGGATTAACCTCTGATTGAAAGGACATCATGTTTTTTCAAACCAAAATAATTGAAACAAAACATAACTTTTAATAGTTAGAGTTAAAATATAACAACCAGAACATATTTATGTATGGAAAATCAGTTTCAGAAAACCCTACATAATATTCTTTAATTAATTAAATTGCCATAATAGCTTTATGATCCAAAACCTCACAGCAGTGAGTTAGTAGTTCTTAATAGTGTACTGCACAATAATAGAGATAGATAGAGCAATAGCAGAAAATAATGTATAGAAAAGAGTGCAATCACTGTAGTGATAACAGGACTTAAAAAAAAACAACATAATAGAAAAGGAAGTCATCATACAGTGGAACTCAGTTACTACATTCCCATCTAAGATGCTCACTAAGCTACATAGGGG
This sequence comes from Limnodynastes dumerilii, assembly GCA_011038615.1. Lineage (NCBI taxonomy): Eukaryota > Metazoa > Chordata > Amphibia > Anura > Limnodynastidae > Limnodynastes > Limnodynastes dumerilii. The sequence continues at coordinate 8,768 of WWET01004466.1, read as the reverse complement.
GAAGTTAGATTGCAGACCATTGGTAAAACGTTGTTCTTTTAGACCGCATATTCGCAATCTACGTATCGAAACAATACGCAGATTACGTACAATAGCTACTACGCATGCACAATAGCTACTGTTTATTAAACTACGTCTGTCTATGGAAGACGGACGTAGTTTTGGATCCGGCCCTACATCTGTGCATGTGCACAGCAGATGCTACACTACAGATCTCCTTGCAAACGGAACTCAGTTTTGTACGCTAGGATATCCGTACATAGGGGCATTCTACAAATCTGCCTAATCGCCATAGGGATGGGCATGTAGATTAAGGTGAGGGGTTGGTGTTGGCAGTTTCATACGGATCTGCACTAAGGCACATGAAAGTGTCTAGAACTCCGTATGAAAGAGGAGAGTGACAGTGGAATTTACTTTCCTCTTCCATTACGGACTATTAGACCTCTGTGTGTATGAAACATGCACAGAAGTCTGGATCAGGCCCCCTATAATTATCCATGGAGTTAACATCCTATGGGAGAAGGGGGAGGCAAAAAATAAAATATGTGCCTGGGATTTAGGTTTGCACTGGATCAAATGTGCTTCTATCCTTTAGATGGTCAGATATATTATCCAACAATTTAGGGGTCAGCAAACAAATTTCCTCAAATGTGCAGTGAGTTTCTGCAATGCCAAAGCACAGATTTAATCACTACAGGTAGCAGAATGAGCATCTTGCTGCAGGCAGCCTGTATTTCAAATTATCTGAGGTATGTGGCTTCCCAATCTTGATTCAGACAAGCACTTGGCCAGGTAGCACCACCCTGTTGCTATCTGGCCAAGTGATTGTCCGAATCATGACCCTTGGTTACCTTATGGGGTCAGGGCTGTATAAATATGTATTGTCATGCACAAAGGCCCTATACACAAATTGACAGTATACCAAAAATAAAAGCAAAATGAGTATAGCAGTCATGGGGCACTTCAACATATAAGGGCCATAGACATGTAAGATGATAGATAACAAAATGTTATCTTTTTTAATAAACTGTGTATATTAAAAACAGTTAATATGTATGCAAAGAAAAGCACAATTAAGTATTATAAAACATTTAACACTGTTGTTGTTTAATTGTTGTATAATAAACACTGTTACATACAATTATTTAAATTATATGATCGATGTCTGTATATCATGTAAGTACCGTATTTCCCCATGTAGAAGACGCACCTTTTTTTTAGACAAAAAGTAGGTCTAAAAATCAGGTGCTTCTTATACAGGGGATGTAACACTGAACTTACTTTTTCTGTCCCTCCTGCAGTCTCTTCGGCAGTTTCAGGCTCTCACCCCCGCAGCTGTGACTCAGACTGTCTCCCTCGCATTGCGTGCTGCGCATAGACGTTGTGTGACCTAAGATCACCTCAACGTCATTGTACAGAGCGCGCCACGAGGGAGACAATCTGAGTCACAGCTGCATGGGAGAGAGCCTGAAACTGCCGGAGGGACCGCCGGAGGGACAGAAAAGGTAAGTTCAGTGTTACATCCCTTGATCCCCTATAAAAGATGCACCCAATTTTTTATTATATAATGCTAAAAATAATGGTTAAAAATTACATTTAATTTTTTTTTTTTAATTTAGGCTCCAAAAACGGGGTGCGTCTTATACAAGGGAGCGTGGTATACATGGGGAAATACGGTACTATGTATATTGTTGGCCTCTGGTTTACAATAAGTAATTCTGGATGGATGCAAAATATCAAACTTTATTATCAATAAGGAAAAGATATGTAAAACCCTCATCAACACTTAATAATACTGCTTAGTAAATATATTCAAATTGTTCTCAGAATGCTAATACGAGGACCAATCCCAATAATCCCAATAGGCTACTTACAAATACAATAATTAATATGAGAAATGCTACATTTATATATAGTTAGCAATAATCCACATGATTTTAGTCAGGTAAAAGAATGCAATATCCTCAACAGGATATTGATAAATGGTGCTGCCTCCTGACTACTAAATTAGTTTTTTTTTTTCATTTTGGTATATTGCATATATGTATTTTTCACTGATCCTAGGTGTAACCAATCCTAATTCTGATAGCGCTAGGAAGCTTCTTATGTAAATGAAAGGCTGTGTGTTAATACAGTATAAAATTACAATATAATCCCTTTCTTTCTTGTACATAGAAACATAGAAAGTGACGGCAGATAAGAGCCACATGGCCCATCTAGTCTGCCCATTTGTTTATTGAAAACTATACTGACATCACCTAGACCCTATTTACCCTCAATTGGGGTTACAATTTAGGATACCCTTATATTTATCCCAAGCTACAACCAGTACTAGCTGGCACCTGTAGTTCACAAAAAAAATAAACAATATAAATATTATATATAAATATATAAATTCTTAATATAAATATATAGTCATGGTTACATCATTTAGGGAAGTAAAGCTAAAGCAAAATGGCCACTGTGTAAAACAAAAAAACTATTTGTCCAACACCGCAGACTTAAGATCCAGCAATATATAAATAACTCTGCTGTTGTAAATGTATAAATATGGTATATGTATAAGTATATGTAAGCATTAGGAAACATATTACAGATTCATATAAGCACTTACGCCTTCCCACAACTCAAGTCCACTACTTGTGGCCAACTCCTACAATATTCCCTGATCACTGCCTTCTACATCTGCCTTTGAGAGCTTTCTCATACATATTCCAATATCTAGAACACCACTACTCCTAGCACCCATGCTTTAATATGTGGTCCAATGAGTCTCAAAAACATTAATTACACTCAATCTCTTATACTGTTATAAAACCTGCTAAATAATCTTTAGTCTTCATCATTCCCACCTGTGTCCCCAGTCCTTGCTTGAGCACTCTCTTCCAATTTAGATTATAATATATAATGAGCAGGGCCTTAATTTGTGAAAAGATAGCACAAAATAAAGAAATGTCACCATTCACTGTGTAAATCTTGCAAAAGATATTGTGTAAAATGACAAATATGCTATAGCAATATAACATTACTTTGTTGAATGTATCTTCTATATAGTGAAAACTGCCAAAAATGCCCTGATGACAAATGGCCAAATGAGAGGAAAGACAAATGTGTTCCTAGAAGAGTAGAATATCTGTTGTATGAAGTGGACACAATTGCTTCAGTCCTATCTTTAATATCGGGACTGTTATTCATTCTTAATCTCTTTATTATTGGACTATTTATCTCCCTTAAGAACACTCCTATAGTAAAGCCAATAATAGGAACCTTAGCTTTATTCTCCTAATCACTCTGAAGATGAGTTTACTCTGTGTGTATCTGTTCATTGGACGCCAAGTGGACATCACCTGCATACTTCGCCAAATATCCTTTGGAATAATGTTCACTGTAGCTGTGTCTTCTATCCTGACAAAGACTATCATGAATTACATTGCTTTCAAAGCCACTAGACCTTGTAGCTCCTGGAGAAAATGGCTGGGTGTTCAATTGCCAAATTCTATAGTGATCATCTGTTCAAGTTCTCAACAGTGTTCTTTGGTTGCTAGTTTCACCTCCATTTCAGGAGTATGACATAGAGTCTTATCCTGGAATAATCATCATACAATGTAATGAAGGTTCTTTACTTGCCTTTTATATCACATTGTGCTATATGGGAGTTTTGGCAGCTGTGAGTTTTGCTCTTGCATTCATGGTGAGGACATTACCAGACATCTTTAATGAAGCCAAATACATCACCTTTAGCATGTTGGTGTTCTGTAATGTTTGGATTTGTGCTATACCTGCCTTTCTGAGGAGTAAGGGGAAACACATGGTCACTGTAGAGATTTTTGCAATACTGGCTTCAGTAATTGGAAGAAATTTTTCCCTAAATGTTTCAAAATTCTATACAAACCAGAAATGAACAGTAGAAGACACTTTTTACTGAAAACGAATTATTTGGCGTAAGATTTTTTTTCCTCCATAGAAACTTAATAACTGTTTTATTTGACCTGATTCACACTTAAGAATGTTCCTAAATATGCGCACAGCCCAGATCCATAAGAATTATTCACAAATAATAAACAAAAATTTTAACACCTCTTTCTTCTTGGGAGCTATGAATGGCTTTGTTTCCCAAATTAGAATCACGCGTATATTTAAGATTGTTAATAACCTTATGATGAACCTTATGATTCACAGTTACGCAAAGAAACACATTAATTGATTCAATTAAGAAGTAGATTGATTTTCTTTGGCTTTCTTTGTTTTATAATTAATAAAAGTAACCTAAAAATCTGGTAAAAAAATTGCAAAATGCTATAATGTAGAACATTTTTTAAATCACAAAGCCTTATTGAAGGATTAAGAAAGAACAATTCATCTTTAAAAGTTGTAATAACATAAATATAATTATATATATATATATATAT
>WWET01004465.1:103161-127364 GCA_011038615.1 Limnodynastes dumerilii | reverse complement strand
TTGATAAGCTGCTCTGCCAACATCAAGGCTTCATATTTAGTTACTGAGTAATGGCTAGAGTGCCAGGCAATGCCTTGCTTTTTGTACAAATTCCCTGCCTAGTGCACCTGCCGTGTATATTACTTTAACAAACTGATTTGAGCTGCGTCTTTTTGGATTTTATATATATATATATATATAATTCAAACAATTAGCTGTGCTCAATTATAAATTAACTTCTGATAAACTCTTCAAACAATAAAGTCTTTTAACTGGTTCAGCTTACAAAGTAAGCAACTCTCAGTACATACACACAGATGATCCAATGATTAAAGCAGATTGATCTAGGTAATATGCACCAGACTGTCAATTTGCAGGCGCAGCTCCCCTTCACACAGGCCGTTTCACAGCGAGGAATTTCACAATCTAGAGCATGGGGGTAAGAAGAAGGCGCTTCATGGTGCAGTATTTAAGTTTTATTTTTACAGACAATAAAAAGTACAAACGTACCAGAAAGATCTAAGGGCACAGCAGATATAGATTACAATAGGTCCGGAGGTTACCACGATGTGTCAACTATTCAGCGTCCCAAGTAGAAGCACAGTCAGGATATTCACTCTCCGTATCAGTGTAGCCCAGAGGTAAGGTCCGCCTCAACTAGTTTCGTCGTTTCCGACTTCTTCAGGAGGTGTGTCACAGTGACAGGCAGTGGATTTAAATACCCGATCAGCTGGTAATAGACCAATTAGCGAGCAAGCATAATAGGTTTAAATTAGACCCTTCGGGCCAGCATTTTCTTATCAGTATTACTTTGAGCATAGTTATACATCAGTGCAATATAGACAAAATAGAATAACATAAGAAATAAACTAGAAGCCGTTTTTTAAAAAGCATTATGACACTTCAATTCCAATCGTGTCTCTTGCTATTCGTTACTTAGAAGTAATTTCCCTTCTTTTAGTTTCTATAAAAGAAAACAGATTTTTAAACAACGGCCTCTAGTTTATTTCTTATGTTATTCTATTTTTTCTATACAAAGTGTATATACAACAGTGAAGTATACAGTATATATATATGAAAAACCATCATCAGATGTTACTCACCCCCAAAGCTGAATGCTGTCCCTATCCAGTGCTCAATTGACTACCTCAGCCCCCCCCCAAACAATATTGGGGTGTGGGGTTCCGGTCCGAATGGCTGATTTTCGAATCAGTCGTTTCCTCCCAGCCAGTTGCGAACCCTACCTCCCCTACAGCCTGACCCTAACCCTCCCTACCCCACACAGATAGTTTACTCACTCGTCACTTGGTCCAGCGATATCAGCGGTGGTGGTGCAGCGGAGGGATTCACCTTCGCCGTTTCCGAAGGTGAATAGGTGAAGTATCCTGAACGGCATACTCACCCATTCATAAAAAAAAATAGAAACTCTGCTTTCGGATATCCCAATTTCGGAAAGCAGAGTTTCTTAGCGGGCAATGTCTCAGCTGTAGTGGAGTATAGTCTGTGTGGCGACTGCACTCTTCACACAGATCAGCACTCTGGTGCGTCACTGTTGGGATAAACAAGCTTGACAAAGTCTTACTGTGCCTATACCTCTATCATGCACCTGTCGGAATCTTTGCACCTTTGCCCTGTTGCATTTGAGGATGGCTTGGACTAACAGATTATGCAATTTCACGTAAGCTTGATTAAGAGGAACCGGTTGGTTTATCAGGCTTGCCACTTAGTAGACAGAGAGTGCGGATTATACAAAACCGATGGATTGCGGATTATACAAAACCGATGGATTGCGGATTGAGTAATCTGTTTTTTTTTTGGTCTATATTCCCAAGGAATGGGGTAAACCTATTGCTTTCCTCTAATATTCCTACCTCAGATTTCCACTGATTAGATTCTTACCTTTAATATATGCGATTCCCATTACAAGCCAGATTTCAGTGTTTCCGGCATTATATGCTCGATTTAGAGTACAAAAGCACTTTGTTCATTTAATTATAAATATTTTTTTATTTTTTTTATTGTGCTTACATAATACATATCAGAGATAATCATTACAGAGTTCCATACAATTTTTTTAAGTAACATAGCAAATGCTAACAATACAATGGTAACCAACCAAAGCATATGAATAATGTTCACAATCAACATTCACATAGTAAGGTAAGAGTACCACATAATGACTATATATAAGGTTCAATATAGTCATCTTGGTATATTGTCAACAGCAGGGTCAAGGCGAGAGCATCAGGGTGCAATCCGCAACACAACAGTGCAGGGAGGTGCTTATAAGAGAATGGGAGGATCACAAGCTTGTTCTCTGAGGAGATACCATGAAGTGTTATGGAAAGTTGCATATATTTGCATATATATATATATATATATATATAGATAGATCGGGCGTTTCCATAGTAACGCCGGGCAACATCTGCCCGTACTAGCGACGGCGGCCGTAGCTCTGGATCAGGCCCCATGTGCCAAACCTTTTTAGAGTTCCATAACAATGGATTTGATCTAACATTCAGGGCGGTCTCCCGGTCTTCACAGTGCAAGAAGGCTCGCAAACTTATTCCCTCCAAGAAACTTTCCTCTATCCGGACATTGGTATAGGTGTCATTATAAGAGAACCAATCTCTTATATATCTTAGGTGAGATGCCTGATTATATTTCAGGATGTCTGGGAAGTTAATGCCTCCGTTTTTTTTTGTTTGTTGGAGTTTTACCAAACTGATTCTAGCTCTCTTACCATTCCATATAAAGCGTCTAAAAAGATAGTTTATGTGCTTTGTATCTCTCTTGGTCAGTAGGAGGGGTAGCGATTGGAGGAGATAGAGGAGTCTCGGGAATGACACCATTTTTAGCAAATTTGCTCTGCCAGTATAAGATAGTGGGAGATCCTTCCAACCCTCCAGCTCTCTCTCAAGAGAGGTGATGGCCTTAGTTAGATTCAGTGAGTATAGGTTGAATGACATTTTGGGAATCTGGACCCCCAGATAAGTAAAATGGGACTTGGCCCATTGTATTGGGAGCATATGACCCCATGTTGGAATTTGACAATGTGGGGATAAATAGAGTCCCACCGATTTATCTTTATTTATGCAAAATCCCGAGATATCCCCATATTCCTCCAATTTATCCATGATCTGATGGATTGAAATCTGTGGGTTGTGAATATACAAGGGGGTGTCATCAGCAAATGCTGTGACCCTCACAATATTGGATCCAATTTTAATCCCCTCAAAATGGGGAAAGTTTTCCAGTGTTCTAAGTAAAGGATCAAGTGCCAAATTAAATAGCAGCAGGGAAAGGGGACACCCCTGCCGAGTTCCTCTATGCAGCATAACGGGGGAGCTTTTGAGACCATTGACTAAGAGGGAGGCCCGCGGTGAGTTATATAAGGCTGTTATTAAGTTTACTAAATTTGTCCCAAAACCCCTGACTTCCAGTATTTTGAATAAATGTGGCCACAACACAGTGTCATTGACGCCCCACAGTGAATCCCAGTTGATGCTTAGTTAAAATTGAAGGGAGTATGGATTGCAGGTGTGAGGCCATCACTTTAGCTAAAATTTTTAAGTCTGTGTTAAGAAGGGATATAGGGCGGTATGATTGTACCAATTGGGGATCTTTTCCTGGTTTTGGCAGGACAATGGTTAGGGAATCATTAAATGATGGGTCACCACCGGTTAGATGAAGTAAAAGATTAAACATATCTGCTAATATCGGGGAGATCTGCCCACCAAGCAGCTTATAATAACTAGCTGAAAACCCATCGGGTCCAGGAGTTTTATGTAGTGTTAGGTCTTTTATAACGGCTTTAATTTCCTCTACGGTAATGTCTCCCTCCAAGCTCTCTCTCTGGTCAGCCGTCAATCCGGGCAGGTTTGCCTCTTTAAGCAATCTAGATTGCAGAAATGGATCGATTGGTTTGCTTTGGTATAGGTCACTGTAATATAAATGAAATTGCTCCAGAATTTCTGATGATTTAGTACTAAGGCCTCCATCACTCACTCGTTTTATTGCTACTATATGAGATCTCGGTTTATGTGGCCTGGACATCCTTGCCAGTAAGCAGCCCGCTTTATTTCCCCATCGACAGAACTTTTGTCTAATGTATTCACAACTGCGTATCGCTTGAGTAGTTAAAAGCTGGTCTAAATTTTTACGGGCTTGTTCGTAAGCTTTAAAATTTATCTCCGTGGGGCTAGCAGTGTAGGTATCAAACGCAGCTGCTACCACACTTCTCAAGTTATCCCTGAAAGCAATCGCTTGCTGCCTCTGCTTAGCCATATAACCTATAATACGACTCCGCAATACAACTTTAGAGGTATGCCAAAACAGGGATGGTGAGTCCAAATGTTCAACATTGTCGTCGACAAATTCCCCCCACCAACCATGGAGACTACGGCGAAAGTCCTCGCTATCAGCCAGATGCTCTGGGAACCGCCATATACGCGCATATTCTAGAGGGACTGGAAAAGTTATGTCCAGGTAGACCGGTGTATGGTCAGAAACCAGGATATCATATATATTAGCTTTAGCCACATTTGAGATGATGGAGTCTGTTATGAGTATACAATCAATCCGTGAAAGAGAGTGATGAACCCCTGAGTAAAAGGTGTACAATTTTTCAGTGGGATTCAATATACGCCAGGGATCAACCAATTGCAAATCTGCCTTCAAAGAAGCCATATGGCGCCAGGATTGATAAGTAGAGGGAGACATTGGAGGCAACTTGTCCAAGCTAGGATTTTCTACAATGTTAAAATCTCCTCCTAAGATCAATGGGAAATTGTGTCTTTGATTCAAAACAAAGTTTAAAGTCCTGAAAAATTCACCACTCTGTGTGTTAGGTGCGTAGACATTAACCAAGGTATACTTGCTACGCATTATTGTAATATCTTGGATTAAAAATCGTCCCTCTGGGTCCACAATCCCATCCCCCAATTCATATTGCAAATCTTTGTGCAACAGAATCGCGACCCCCCTAGTTTTATTTTGGTATGACGCCGCTATGCAATCCCTAATCCATGGGGCTTTCAATGTAGGGGAATCTTTAGCTACCCAATGCGTTTCTTGCACATATACAATATCCGGTTTATACCATTTATGTTTAAGATGTTGTAAGACTCTTTTACGCTTCACTTCCCTTTACATGCTCTGGGACCCCAATAAAGAGAAGATTACTTCACCGGTGTCTGTTCTCTAAGTCGTCTACTTTGTCGCCCAGAATTTGAATGGTTCTAGCTTGCGCATCAATGGTAGACTGCATATTATGACATTGATCTTCCACGTCGCTGGAACGTTGCTCCAGCACAGTGAGTCTAGTGGTATTAGCTTCTATTTTCGCTAAAGAAGCATCAAACATGGTTTGCATCTGCTCCAACTTTTTATCTATCTGGGGCATTATACAGTTTGACAGCTCCCTTGCCATAATGATCAAGGACTCCTGTGGGAGAGTTACGCTCTCCGGTAATTGTACCTCTTGTAGTGGTGGGGAATTAGGCGTTTTTTTAGTAGGCGAATTGGGACTGGATTTAGAGCCAGTTTGTCTAGATCTACCATGTTTCACCGACGATGATGCCGATGAGGCTTGGGCATTTTTAGGTGGCATAGTCTCAAGAAATTTGTCCATGCCCAAGGGACAGAGACAAAAAGTGTCACAATTTTTTTTTTCCCCTCCCTTCTATGAAGAGGTCGCACACACACTAATGAGCTAGAGAATGTCCCCTCTCTCAGCAGACGGTCTCCTTCCTCCCTCACCCACACATCACAAGAAACCTACATTGCAAATAGAGTTAGACAGTAGTTACCTGGAGTAAAAAAAAAAAAAAAGGGTTAGAGCCTTAGCAACAAATACAGGCAAGTCAATTAAATTATTATTTACTATGTTTGTCTAGGGCAGGCTTAGGTTTAAATCCGCTGTAGTATTCCGCTAGTTGTTGTGGTCTTCTTAGAACTTATAGTAGACCATTCCTCCCTTTACAAAGACCAGGTGTAAGATGGTAAGATGCAGTCTGTAGTAGTTGACAAAATTAGTGTTCCAGCGACTGTCCCAGACCCTTAGTCAAGTATGTAGACAAAGGTATTTTCATAACACTGTCCCCTATCTAGGCCGAGCAATAGTCACAAAAGAACACCAGTGTTATTCTTTGTCAACCCACTTGCCTAGGAGCTATTGCTGGACAGGTATTCACTTTAGTTTCTGATATAAGCCATGTATCAGCAGGGGTGAGAGTCACTTCTAAGCTGTCAAAATAAAATAAGTGAGCTTGTTTTGCAGAGTAATGTGGCAAGAGCACACTGCCCGTCGTATAGTGTAGAGACTGGCAACAATGAAGGACCAGTCCTCTATCTAGGTGACCCAAAGACCACAAGAAGACACCCTTCAGCTGTTAAAGAGAGACTCCCCAAGAATGAGAGTCCGGTAGAAGTTGTAATAAACTTGTTGCACAGAGTGTTGAACCGAGAGCAGGGCTATTACGGCAGTGTGTACTGCAGTCAGGGAGAAGTATTAAATTAAAAGTTTTTGTCAAGTGTGCGAGTCCCCCCTTCAGATGTCCTACACTGCGTTCCCCCTCTTTTTATTTTTTATTTTTTTTTTATCTTTCGGATTTGTTATAGATTAGAATCAGTCTAGGCACCACACAATGTCCTCTATCTAGGCTGAACAATGGCCACAAGAGGACACTGGTTAGATTTAAGTATGTAAGAAAGTCTCTGGGTGACTGCACAGGTGAAGTATTATATGGTAGGAAAGATAGCCGATCGTTATTTCAACAAGTTACTCACAGTTCAGCAGAGTTCCTCTGTTATCTAAGTCAAAGCACTCAAGTGGAGATTTGACTGTATAATTACAGTAATACCGGATGTGAAAGTGGTTTGGGTGCTGTTCAATACACCCTTATTGAGTGCTACTTAGTGAACTATCAGCTGTCAGGCTGTGCGGACTCCTGTATCAGTTACCATATAGGGGATGGTCGGTAGAATGGCGCCTCAGGGAAGCCTAAAATGACGCCGGTCATCCGAACGATTTTCGCGCCACTCCCGTTCCATTGATTCTAGGCTTGTAGGCCACACTCTAAAGAGCACATCCCATGCCTACTTGTCTCCTACACAATCAGCGCTCGAGTCATAGGCATCAGGGAAGAGCCGTTGCTTTATCTGCTCCACGTGGCACCGCCGCTTCAAGATGGAATCCTCAGCCCTCGAGTCTCGCGGTCCGGTTCCTCAGGACTGGGGAATGCAATGTACCGTCGGGTCCTACAGGATCCTCTGTTCCCAGGGCATCCTAAGGGCCCCCGCGGGGACTACGATATTAGCTGGCGCATTGCTGTGGGTGCACGGCTCGTCGGTGGCTCAATGTCTGAGCCGGACTCTGGAGCAATCAAGTTCAGCCGCAAGTTTTGCCCAACGTCTGTCTCCCCTGTCAGGGCCGCACGGTGTTCCTGGCTACTTGCAGGGTCGGACTGGATAGTTTTTCTGCCCCTTGTCAAGGCGATATACACTATTAAACGAGCTGGCTGAACGGAGCTCCATTAAAATGCGGCCATGCCGGATGCGCCGCCCACCGGAAGTCTCATAAATATTTTTTATATTAGTAGGAATGTTTATTAACCACTATCTCTGTGAATGTTAATATATTTAGATTGATTTTTAATGACCTGTGTTGTATATAGTATTTCAGCAATCGCAAGTTTATTCCAGTGTTTGGTATAATTGTAATTATCATTAGCAATACAGCGCTGTGCAAAATATAAAAACCTAAGATTAAAAACAATTACAAAGAACTCCCAAATGGAACAAAAACACAAGACCCTTGTAACTATGCAAATAACCTCACTGTATGAACAACTTCCAAAGGGACTGCAAGGCCATGAAATCTGCCCCCTGTCTGAGTCTCAGAAAGACCCCTCCAGCGGCCGGACATTGCCTAAAGGTGCTGTTTTGTTTAGTGGACAACCCACAGGACGCTAACCATAAACCTCAATCTATAACACATTCGGTCCATAATTAGATGTACACTATAATAAATCTCTGATCAATGAATCAGAGTGAGATGCACTACACATTAATCGCCAGACCACCACCGTGGGTGGTATATATATATATATATATATATATATATATATATGTGTGTGTGTGTGTGTGTGTGTATGTGTGTGTATATACACACGCATCCAATGTGTGTGTATATACAGTATATATGTGTGTGTATACAGTGTATATGTGTGTGTATATACAGTATATATGTGTGTGTGTATGTTTGTATGTATGTTTGTATGTATGTATGTGTGTGTATACAGTGTGTGTGTGTGTGTGTATGTGTGTGTATATACACACGCATCCAATCCTCATTATATACACAATATTCACCCCAGCTCCTCACTCCCCCCAATCCCCTCATTATGTACACTATCCTCACTTTCACCCCTCTTCCTGGCTGTCACACCTCCCCCTCCTTCTGTCTCTTTCCTCCTCTTCCTCCTGTTTCTGTGTACATCCTCTGGATTTTCTAATCACTGGAATCCTTTTAGCAAGGCTTTTGGCTTGTCCCCCTGTCTACCAATCCAGAACAGCCAATCACTAGAGGGTCTAGGGAGGTGACACACTGGAAGACGGCTCTACGTAAAGACCGGATGCGCAGCTGCACTGATAACCCTGCAGGTCCCCCCCTCTGCAGACCATGTCAGTCACTCACAGAGAGGGATTCAGGTGCTGCATCCTAGTGTAATGTCAGGCCACTGGGGCCCCTCTGAAACATGAAGCCTGGGACAAGTGTCCTCCTTGCCCCCCCATCATTAGGCTTGGTGGTTCCCCCTTCATATATTGAGGAGGAAATGAGATGCCCGATCGCCCCCTTTTCCCCCCTTTCTGACGCCTGTACTGTATTCCTTAATATGATACACATATTAAAATATGTGCCATTCCCAGACCCCTAATATTACTTGGATATATTAAAGTACAGTATGTGCCAGTCTCAGACTCCTAATCTACCTCACATGTACTTTATATAGTGTACCATCCCAGACCTCTAATATACCCCATATGTAATACAAATATTTTGAAAATCCCTTGAAAAATCTTAGGCTTTGCACTGTGATCCAGTAACGTAACCTGGCATTTACCTTTTAACTCCTATACTACTTCCGGTTAATGTTCTTTGCCAAGATTCCTTTCTAACTGCCTGTTTCAAACACAGGTATGCTGAGTGAGCCTTGTTTAGAATATTGCAGGATAGGTATTATTAAAGTCATTGCAAAACTTTACCGTACTGTAAAGCTTTTAAAATATTAAAAGTCCTGTTTCTACTATCTATTTCCATTCAAGTAGGGCAAGTAACTTAGCTGACGGTGCTGTTTTACAATCTATCTATTATCTCCTTTTATCCAATTTTTTGTTTAGTACATTTCTAAGAAATAACTTAAGAAGAGATTACCATCTATCTTATCAAAACATTTACCAAGGTCACTTATAGAATGAGTATTCTAAATACATAATATATCCTAACAACATTCTGTACTATAGCATGGTGTCCTGTAATGGTTTTTCCTTCATATTTAATTCTTGTTTGTTCATTTTTCTTACCTTTCTGTTAGGAAAGATAACATTTGCTGACAGGGACCAATTTAGAGCATGCTGATGGCAATATTCAGAGAATACAGTCCTGGAGATCTGCTGACATCAGCCTCATAAAAACAACTGCTGGGGTCAGTGCTTGTATTTGTATATTATTGTGCAACGTATTCTCACATTTTATGAATCATGAGGGACCCCCTATGGCCCCCTTATGGCCTACACCACTCGCAACAATTATTCAGATACACAGCTTGACATTTTGCTGAATCTTGCTCCTAGAGGGAATATTATTGCTGTCATGACATATGTCTTCTAATATATGTGCTGATAATATTTTACATTACAGCAAATTACAACCCCATAGTTCACATTTATATATATATTTCCCTAATAGGGAGAGGTAAAATCAAAAGCATCTGTGGGTACAGGCTACAGACAAGGTTATATTCTTTCAGCACACAAGGTAATTCATTCAGCACACAGACACACAGGTGCACATAGGTGTAAACACTGAAAATCACTATCAAGTAACAATATGTTATAAATATGTCTGTTGCAGTGGGGAGAAGTTGCTGTGTTGCAAAGGAAGTAAATAGTTATGTCTGTGGAGAGGCAGTACATCTGTGAACTCTTCAGTACCTGTTTTGCAAAGAAAGCAAAAGTTTAAACAGAATGCAGGTTATTGTAATGACACAACTAGTAATTCACTAAGTTGTGATTTTTTAATGGGTGCAGAGAGTAGCAGTTCAGTGGCAATATGAGATATAAAAAAATCCTTGTAGAATGTGGCAGTTGCACAAGAGAATACCCATGTTCTCCACTAGGAATTTACTCCAATGAGACAAGACAGGGAAGATCCTTCTGCAACACACTGATGTAGAAGCAGATTTGGAAGTGTTTGAACATACTACACACCAAGTCAAATGGCCAACTGAGAGTAATCTGAACATCTAGCTATCTGTCTTTCAGGGAAGCTCAGTATACCTAATAGACTTGGATGAGGGCCAGGCTGGTAATTTTCGTCAGATGAAAATATTATCTTGGCACTGACTAGAGTCACAGGCTCAGGCAAGGCCCAATGGTATCATGACTGAAGACTGTCCAAAGATTTGCTGATTTATGCTAAGCCTGCCGAACTTTTAAAACTCTTAAAAGGTGGTTGCAGCCAGAAAAGAACATGGCGGTCAGGATGATCAGCATTCTGGCTATTGATCATTGTATCCAAGGTATGAACCAAGGGCTCCAAAGGTTGGGCACTGCAGACATATGAGGAATTGACTGCTGTAATGGAGAGCTAAAGTGACCTGCAGCTTATGCCCAACCCTCCATTAAAGTCTGTGCTTCGGGCAAGGGGGACCACCAGGTATTACGAGACTGTACCTCTGCATTATATTAAAAAAAATCTTGATTGTGGCCTGTCTCATACAAAAGCTGTGCTGGTTGAGAAGGGTAGAAATGTTGCACCCATGGTAAAACTATGTGCATATGGTAAGAAAGGTAGTGACACAGCAAATGGGGCTGGGTTGTGCTATTATCTATTTAATGTTCACAATGAGATAAGTGCCTTAAGCTTCCACGTGGCTTAGCCCATATGAATTTTTGTATGGCAGACAAATGCCAGGTTCTCAAGAAGGACTGGGAGCAAAAAGTTCCTAAAGAACTCAATAGGATCCAATTTGTGTCCCATTTGTATGACAGGAAAAAATCACCCTGTTGATACACCATAATATTCATGAGGTGCAAGCAAGATAAAAAAAAAAGGAACTATACTAAGTCGTTGTAATTAGGACTTTCCAGCCTGGAAAAGCTTTTGTGATTGCACCCACACAAGAGAGTGAGATGTTCACTTATTGAAAAACATGGCATGAGGAAGGAGGGAAGCCATAAGACACATTGATAAACACAGTAGTACAGGAAACCAAAGTTTCCCTAGGAACCGATCTGTTGCGGGAGCAGACAACAGACTGCGGAAATGGTCCAGAGGAACCTAGATGCATTTTCTGAGGTATCTGGACATAATACCCTTGGTGAACACAATATAGTTACACCTCCAGGGGTTGTAATTATAAGAATATTCATAAAGTTAAGTATATAAATGTGAGACAGGAAATTAAAAAGATTAAGGACTTCAATGTTATTGAGGAAACCAATAACATTAGTTTCCCATTTTGTTACATAAACAATGCCCAGAATTGATAAGCTAGTGGAGACATTGACCAACAAGCAGTACTTTACCACATTAGGTCTGACCAAAGTTTATTGATTTCCCCTAACACCAACTGCTTAGGATAAGACAGCCTTTTCAACCCTGGATGGGTTGTTTTCATATAAGTTACTGCCTTTCTGGCTTCTAAGGACCAGATTCACACTTATGAGTGCTATAGGAAACCTTCACTTAACGGACCTGATTCACACTTAAGAATTCTTATGATTTTAGGTGTGTTTATTTAATAACGGATGCACTGAGCATGCTTAGTAACTTTTCTACGCTATTAACGTAGGACTTAAGAATGCAAATTCCGTGCTTATACACTAAGGGCCAGATCCAGAACAACGCCTGCTGTCGCTAGAACAGCCGATCTGCGCATGCGCCGGGCAGATATTGTCCGGCGTCGCTACGGCAACGCCCGATCGTGGATGGGGCGTCCGTAGCAGCGCCGTAGGGACGCTGGAGGGGACGTCTTCCAGCGTCCCTACGTTCAGGTTAGTGTAGGTGGGCGGGGGGAGGTAGTTAAATGAGGGTAGGAGGGCGGGCTAAGCGGCCACACGCTCCTGTGCGAGCGTATGGCCCCTTCCTTACGCCGGCTGAAGTTAGGGTAGCCTTTAGCCGGTGTAAGGAAGGGGCCATACGCCCGCACAGGGGGAGTGTCAGGGTAAGTAAACGCCGATACGCTGTGCTTTAGTAAGCACAGCGCATCGGCGTAGGTCTGGATCAGGCCCTAAGAACCTAAAGTCTCTAGGTTCTTAGTAACATACGCAAGAATGGGCGTTCCATGAATAAGTACCTAGGCAGATACACAGATTTGGGTGGAGGGAGGCATTTAAATGAGCAAAAGAAGGTTATGCAGTTAAGTTCCTAAGTACTATTCCTACGCATTCAAATGCGAACCTATAGTTGAGGGTGCCCTATGGCACTCGTAAGTCACATAAGAACCTGAAAACCGGGGGGCGTTCCGAGGGAGTTTAATTTCTATTAGTTGCGTATATTTAGGAACCTATCGCGTTCTTAAGTGTGAATCAGGCCCACCGTGTCTATTTTCCTTCTTAAGAGTGAAAATACACTCGGAGAATGGCCAACTCTGGAACATGCATCAGCTGGCTATGAGAGAAGCAGACACTCTCAAGATTTATGCCAGCAACTTTTAATGAATGTCTTTGTGCCCGGTTTATGGTCATGGCAAAGGCAAGCAGAATAGGGAATTGTTATCGCTTAAAGTCAAAGGGCATATCAATTGGAATAAGTTTAATGTATGGTTTAAATGCTTAGAGCCAGATCCAGACCTAAGATTACATACAATCATGTAGCATATTTACGCTATCATAAGTACTATGCACTCCCCTGGGTCGTACGCAATTTACATGATTTACGAGTACCAAACCCTACCTTAACGTTTCCAAGCATAAATACACTCGCACGTAATGGACTGTCGTATGTAACTTCCTAAGCTGGCCCATACTGTATAATTTAAATGCCTCCCACCGCCTACAAAGGGTATTTCCGGGTGTCGTATCAATGACCCGCCCTTTTGTTCGTATTTACGCTGAAGGTACGTACTATCTCGCCCTTAATGCTTAAGAAATATAGATGTTTATATATGATCATATATTACATTAATAGGTATACCATACTGCGCAGCTTCTCGTTGATATGTACAGTTTTGTTAATAACGTAATTTACGGCCCAAAAAACAAAGCTTCCAACATTTAAAATAAGCCCCACCCCTGTTTTGCTCAAACACAATTGACCTTATTTGTTCAAATCACAACATCTTTTCTATAAGCCCTGCCCCTTTTGCCAGTATGTACAGTTTTTGTTAATAAAGGCATTCACAGCCCTAAAAACATAGGACCTGATTCACAGCTAGAAGCTGCTGCTATTTGTGTACATAGTTTTAAGAACAGATGAATTGCGCATGCGTAGTACCCTTATTTATGCAATCTACATAGGATTTATTAATGGTGATCCCTTAAAAGCGATATACAAAGCCATTAGTTTTAATACGATATGTAATAAAAGGCGTGCCAGGCCAAGTTAAGAAGATAAGGAAGTTAAGAAAAGTGGGTGTGGGAAGGCATCTAAATGGAACTGAGAGCGTAGTTTGCTAAGTATGTTCTTTCTTTACCTACTTAAGAAGAAACATACACACAGGAAGATTAGGCTGCATTTGGCATTCTTAGGTCAGTTCAGAACAACAAAAACAAGGGCGTGTCAAGGGAGTTGCCATGCGTATAATTGTGAATCAGTTCATTCTTATCTCCCTTCTTATATGTGAATCATGTCCATGGATTTAAAATAGGCTCTGCTCTGCCACCATTCTGTCCAAACTCCACCAACAACTGACTGTATTTGTTCAAATTACACCTCTTTTCCATAAGCCACAGAAATAACCATTGAAACAACATTATTATCAATATCAAAAAGTTGTGGTAGTACATGATGGTACGGCGTAACACCACCTTTCCTATGTTCCCAATGCTCAGGGCACCTTCACGGAAAACAATCACAAGAGCATAATAACGGTCAAGCAAGTGCATATCTCATATCACTACCAGGCAGCTTCTTTGTATATTTCCAAAAATATATGTTTGCTTTGGATGTGAGTCACCAGGGATATTACATAGTTACCTTACAGGGGCCATTTTAAAGCTCTGTATGATATGAAGTTCTATTATAAGGACAATGGGGTAGATCCAGAACTCCACTTGCAATACGTTTCCTCACATAGCGTATTTACGCGTGCGTACCTTCTATACACTCCCCTAGGCACACCCCTTGAATGTACGTATTTTGTCTGAGATCCGCTTACCAAACCCTACCTTAACTTTTGCCCACTTAACCAATGTCATCTGCTCATGTACGTATAGGCAACACGTATTTACGCAGCTAAGCACGCCCATACTGTACACTTTAAATACAAACCCCCGCCTACATAGCGTATTTGAGACGTATTTTTGACTTACGTAAAATTGGCACACACACACGTAAGGATTTACGCGACACATACGTGAATGGCCCATACGTTCACATTTACGCTACGTTACAGAGTGTATTTTCTACGGTGCGCATGCGCAGTAATTACCAAAACATGATTTTACGTGTCCGCCACGCGTAAATTCGCTCACAAGCGTTGTTCTGGATTTGGGCCAATATAGTGTCTTATTATAAAAATAACTTGAGCACAATTAAGAAAAAATTCTGAGATTTATTATGGGATATATAGCCTGTATGCTTCGTAATAAATCACTTTATTATACCTTCATACTGCAAAAAATATCCCAATATAGCTCTCTATATTTCTCCTTTAATTTGGCTCCATATGGGGGAAGGGGGTTATAAATGGCTTATTACTGGGAATAATTTTGAATCAAGTATGAATATTCATTCATTATGGGACGATATCCTACAATGGGGGATAAAGAGAAATAAAGAGATTTATAGTTAGGGGAATATAGACTCCTTTTAGGGGGGATAATTTAAGCAAGAATAAGGAGGACACAGCGGTTTATTATATGGATTATATATATACCCCATAATAAAGCTTAATCCCTTTTAGTTT
The DNA here is from genome assembly GCA_011038615.1 of Limnodynastes dumerilii. Taxonomy (NCBI): domain Eukaryota; kingdom Metazoa; phylum Chordata; class Amphibia; order Anura; family Limnodynastidae; genus Limnodynastes; species Limnodynastes dumerilii. The sequence goes on along the minus strand of WWET01004465.1, from coordinate 112,032 downwards.
TGCTCAAATTATTTTCCCCTATCCCAAAATGACTTTATAGACATGGAGAAGTATTATGGGATCATATATAGCATATTAAATTATACTATAATATTTTTTGAGTCAGCAATTTATGTGGTGGCTATGGGCAGCCCGACACATAAAATTCGACCCTGTGTACATGTTTACACACAGGTGAATCCAGACCCCCGCATGCTTTATGTACATGCAGGGGGTCCTAAACTATGCAAGTAAAACATAGAAACATAGAAAGTGAAGGCAGATAAGAGTCACATGGCCCATCCAAACTGCCCATTTGTATTTTAAAACTTTTCTGACCCTAGACCCTATTTACCATCAATTTAGTTTAAGATTTAGGATATCCTTATATTTATCCCAAGCATGTTTAAACTGTTATACTGTGTTAGCCTCAACCACCTCAGATGGGAGACTATTCCACTTATCTATCACCCTTTCAGTGACATTTCCTCTGAATCTACCACCCTCCAGTTTATATTCATGCCCCTGTGTTCTATTACACCTCTTCCTTTAAAAAATGCCACCTTCTCTAGCCGGTCACAACATATGATATATTTGAAATCTGCCGTCATATCCCCCCTCTCCCTTCTCTGCTCCAAGCTATACATGTTTAGTTCCTCTAGCCTTTCGTGGTAGGATTTGTTACACAGGCCATGGACCATTTTAGTTGCTCTTCTTTGCACAGTCTCTAATGTATTTATGTCTGTCTGGAGATATGGCCTCCAGAACTGAACACAGTATTCTAGGTGAGGTCGTACCAACGATCTATAAAGGGGCATCACTACTTCTCTCTTTCTGCTACTAATTCCTCTCCCTATGCAACCAAGCATCTGACTTGCCTTTCTCATTGCTTTGTTACATTGCTTGGCTACCTTTAAATCACATGAAATAATGACTCCAAGATCCCTTTCCTCCTCGGTAGATTCTAATGTAATGCCATTAATACTATATTGAGCTTTGGGGGTTTTGTACCCCAAGGTCACGATTTTTCATTTTTTTGGCATTAAACTGCAGTTGCCACACTCTTGACCAGTCCAGTCTCTATTCCTCCAAAAGTGGAGTATACGCTCCCCTCACTCCCCTCTTTCTGTAGTAGTTCTGGACACTTATGTGTCCAGAACTCTACCTTAACTTTTAAGCATTGATTTGCATCCAGCCGTATGCGGATAAATGCGTAACTGGTCGTCCCCACCCCCGACCCTTGATTTGCATGCCTATCCCTGTCTGAATGGCAGGCATATGGCATGCATAAATGAAGGCTCAGCACCTTCATTGTAATTTCTAACGTACAGAACTGAGTTCCACATGTTAGAAGGTACGCTTGCGCAACATCTGGGACACGCATGCACCAATGCTACTTTTCAGGAGACTTACGCAAATGACGTGCTTGAAGTCCCCTGACTTTATTAGTTCTGAATCTGGCCCAAAGGCATTTTGCATATAAATACAAAACTGAGGATTGCCATGCTTGTAATCAAATACAAAAACACGCAGTCCTTCACATTATTTTTAAACTTTTAATAACAATATCACATCAGGTAATGATAAGATCACCGCTGATAGTAATTGCAAGAAAAAAAGGACATTTTGTTATTATAAAACACAAAGCCCTCCAACTGATGGGATAAAAAAGAAGAGTTTTGTTTACCATATTATTGTATTAAATTATATATTAATGCTTACAGCATGCTGTTTAATAAGAGTACATTAGAGAACATTTCAGACATGCAGCAGTAATATAGGGCATGTTGACATCAGTATTGCTATTATTTGTTATTGTTTAAACATACGGCTAAGCCTAGTCAGACATTCCAACTTGTGGCAAATTGCATTATTACTGTATTAATCAGAACAATGTTTCTCCAGTGCTGCTGCTGAATACCGCTATGGTTATATTACCTTCAGGTCACAAATCTAATGATTGCTAGTTTGAAGTGAAATGGAAAAAATGGAAACTGTAGTGAGCAATAGTAGGTATTCAAAAAACATATTTGCATCTCTATAATAGATGTCACAGTTCACAATAAATATCAAAATAAACAACAGAACTGTGCATGCAGCAAACAGTGTATAGTGTGTGTATCCTTTATACTGCATCTTAACAGACCTTCTTTAATAACTTATTGAATTTGTGGCATAACCATAAAAGATGGGTGGGAGGCTGGGGTGCAAGAAAAGTGGCTGCTTCTTCCCATAAAAATCATTAAACGGGCCATAATTATCAGTACTGGCTCAAGACCTGTTCAATACAGTGTAGCCACGTGGAGAAGTAGGACTTACAGGCCAACTATGAGACTGCACTGCTGAATAAGCTAATTATGATGGGAGGGGGGCATATTCACTTAAGAGTTAAATTGTTTTAACAAGTTATAATGTAGCAAAAAGAATACTGGTTTGGTGCTAAGATTCGGTAATATTGAACACAAAACTTATAAAGATGGGGACAATGGGGACAATGGGGATGGCTCAGAAAACTGGATTGTTACTGTACTATTTAAATACATCCCCTCTCCCACAGAGATGTATTAACCCATGGCCAGCCCCCTAGGTTTTCAAGTTTTTTTTTACAACTGACAGCCTGAACCTGGTACTGTAGGTACTGGACTGCAGTACATTGCCCTATATCCATTTTGACAATTAGTAAATATTTTTTATTACAAAGAGCCTTTAAAAATTAATTGTTGAGTCCCTAGTCCTTATGGAGCCTCTAGCCTATGCAACTCTATGAATAAGCCCTGCCCTGCCATCTAGAGTTTATTATTATTATTATTATTATTTTTATTATTATTATTCTTTATTTATAAGGCGCCACAAGGTGTACAAAATACAGTACAGACATACAGGGCAGGGAAGGACAGCATAGTACATAATAAAATACAATATAAATATAAAAATATCACAGAAATACAATAAAGTGATGCAAGCACAGACAGCAAGGCAAAATGCAAGGTGTCAAGCTTGACAGATCAGGGAGGAAGGGATAGAGTACAGTGAGAGGCTGAGACTGGAACCACCAGGTGGGGACGGAGTAAAATGGTAGCAGAGGGGAACAAGTGGTTACAAAGTGAGGGGGGAGTGGTGGAGGAGGAAACAACACTTGGATGGAGGGCCCTGCCCCTGTGAGCTAACATACTAAGTTGGAGGGATGAACTTACAGAAGGCATAAGGAGGGGGGAGGAAGTGGCCTGCTGGTGTGAGTGGAGGAGAGGGGGAAGGAAGAAGAATGGATAGATGCATGCAGTGAAGCTGTTAATTTGAGGAGGGGTAGACTAGTCTGAACAGGTGTGTTTTGAGTGAGCGCTTAAAGACCTGCAATGTGGGGGAGAGTCTGACTTAAAAAGGAAGCTCATTCCAGTGCAGAGGTGCAGCACAGGTGATGTCCTGGACAAGGGCGTAAGATGTGGTGATCTATAGATAGGTCAGACAGTGGTGGTTAGCAGAATGGAGAGTGCGGAAAGGGGTGTGCATGGAAGTGAGGGAATAGAGGTAGGGAGCAGTGGATGAGGAGATGGCCTTAAATGTGATGGTAAGAAGTTTAAATAGAGGTCTGAAGTGGACAGGAAACCAGTGGAGGGTTTGACATAAAGGAGAGGCCAAGGTAGAGTGGCATGAGAGGGAGAGAAGCCTGGAAGCAGAATTGAGTATAGATTGAAAGGGGGCAAGACAAATGAGCGGGAGAACAATGAGGAGGAGGTTACAGTAGTCGAGACATGATATGACGAGAGAGTGGATGCTTTGGTAGCTTCATTGATGAAAAGGGGACGGATTCGTGCAATGTTGCATAGGTGGAAACAGCAAGAATGAGATAAGGCACAGATGTGAGGTATAAAGGAAAGTGAGAAAAAGGGAAACAAGTGGCGCTTATATCTATAAGGGAATTAGCTGTATAGAGGAGGAGGCAAAGGAGGCAAGGAGGCAAAGCGCTCCCAAACCAAAAAAACACTAAACTTGGCTTAAATACTCAACATAAGAAAAACGGCATTTGACTTTATAAAAACAGTATTACTTTTATTCCCTTAAATAACAATAAAAATGCATAAAATACAAATAGACACAATTGGCCCCATTAGTTTCTAACCCAAAATAGAAATTGGTGAATCTGGAGGATCATGCAATCTACAGATCCACACTGATGTTATACTGTGAGCTCAATATTTAATTCAATAGGTAGTCATTTAGTAGTTTTGCACTGTAGAAACCCCCGGGTGGCCACCCGGGGGGATAGGATAGGGTTTCTTGGCACACTATCCTTTGTGAGTGGTGTTTATAAATTATAATAGTTATAACTAGTTTAGCATATTTGATTTACTATGGACACTTGTAGAAAGAAGGGAAAATCACACAGAATATTTATTATATTCATTGCTTTTATTTATTTTAATTTCGAATGAGTCCATGTGGCAAATTCACAATGCGCACAAACAATAACACAGGTTAGCGTACTGCTCTCTGACATGCATGATATTTTTCAATAAATTTAATTTGTTAGCCTACGCAGTGGAGGGCAACTTAATAAATACTCAGCAATCAGAAAATGGAAAACTATATTATAATATTATATGAAAATGTAAGGTAAAATGACAAACTATTCCTTGATGACACTTACCTTTCACTTTGTCAACAGGAAAATCCCATGATGCTCTGCTGTAAGACAACATTTTTGAAGCTGAACACAGGACAACACATATGTGACCTTACAGTTTGTGGAGCAACATATTCAAGTCCAACCACCATCACCATCTGAAAATTCTGCAGAAGCTCAGGCACTACTAACCCCATAGCCTGTGCCCATTGATGCTGTTGCAGATATGTCCAGTTCAATAAAAAAGTTTCAAAAAGTTCAAAAAAAGATTATGTCCAGACACGACTCATTTATGAAGAGGATTCATTTGAATTTAGAAAAAAACAAACAGCTTCCTTACATTTGGGTTTAACCGTATAGATACTGTATTGGAGCAGCAAATTGTAAAGAGTAATCAAAATACTGCTGCAATCCAGACAGTACAAAATAGTATACTGGAGGTGAACGCAGGTGCGTACTGAAATGCAGCACCAACAACTTGCTATTTTGACTCACAGTGATTCACAATTATACGCATGGCAACTCCCTTGACATGCCCTTGTTTTTGTTGTTCTTAACTGACTTAAGAATGCCAAAAGCAGCGCTATCTTCCTGTGCGTATGTATCTTCTTAAGTTGCTACAAACGTACTTAGCAAACTACGTCCTGTCTGTTCCATATAAATGCCTCCCCCCCACCCACTTTTCTTAACTTCCTTCTTAACTTTTCCTAGCGCACCCCTTCTTACTTAATTCATTACAGACAACTTTGTAGATTGTTATTAAGTGATCACGTTCTTAAAACCTATGTGGATTGTGTAAATAAAGGTACTACACATGAGCAGTTAAACCGTTTCTAAAAGTACGCACAGAAATAGCAGCAGCTTCTTAACTGTGAATCAGGTCCATAGTGCCAGCTCCTCAGCAGACACCAGTCTAGCTACCACACCTGCTAGTTCTGGCTCAAACACCCCCCCAAGGCGTGGTGTCAGGACAAGGGGTGGTCACCCAAGGGTCCCAGGCCTTTCCCCAAGCTGTAAGTCATCAAGAAAACATTAAGGTTAAACTGTCTCAGGATGTTTTTTTTTTTTATATGTCATTTTGTACAGTTATTTCGTTTTTGTCATATGGCAAGGATTAAAAATTTGTTCGGATGACAATAGTTGACCTTAATATGTTGAAGATAAAAACATTTTTTCTGCATATTTCCAACGTTTATTTTTTTAAACAATTATAAACACAAGAATACAGCAATTCTTCAGAACGTATAAAGCTAAATTGTTGTATGTTGAAATAGAAATTGTAGCTTGTGATTAAGACATTTGTGGGTTACGTTTGTGATACCAACCAATAAGATATTCTGCACTTGTACATACATGTAGATGTTACGACACAACCATTTCTACTCTAAAAAGAAAACACAATTAGTGGAAGCAGTTCTTTATAATGTGACACAAAAAAACAGTAATTACTTACATGTAAAATCATTTTCTATTAGAGAATCCCTTGTCTGCCTCTCCACCTCTGTAGTCTGCACATCTCCTGTGCTCACTGTTTACTTCAATTATTTTTGGCCTAGGTTGGTCTAAAGCCAGATTGTGTAGTAGACAGCAAGCCAGCACAAACCGACACCTTTTCAGGGGAGTAGAGGAGCACACCACCAGATTTATCAAGGCACTTGAACCTGATTTTTAACAAGCCAAAGATACGTTTTATCATACCTCTAGTGGCTATGTGTGCCTCATAATATCTATGCTGTGCAGGAATCAGAGGAGTCATGAGCCAGGAGAGACACCCATATACTGATTCTCCTGTAAATACACACGTTCTAAAATCAGTTATTATCTGAAAAAACCACATTTGAGCCATAATAAAGTAGATTTGAGATGTTTTGTGTAAAAATTATGCATTCCTAAAATACATCCCTCTGGCATTTTTTCATTCTCAAATTTAAAATACAGGGATGACTGCCTCAGAATGTAGGCGTCATGGCATGACCCAGGATAACCTGCCAATACACTCATTATTTTCAAATTAGCATTACACACCATCTGCACATTGAGGGAGTGATAAAGGTGGTGATTGGTCTATACAGGTGCCCTGGTTTTTGGTGGTCTGAGTGCTATATGATTGCAATCTATAGCTCCTAAGACATAAGGTAATCCATAGAGTCTATAGAAGGCTACTTTAAGGTCACACATTGGATATGTCTTGAAATGGTCATCTGTGAAATGCCAAACACTCTTCCAGTCATGGACTGGAAAGAGCCTGTTACCATGAAGAGGATGTCACACAATAATTTGGCAGCCCAGACACTGAATGGGACCATGCAATTCTTGATTCAAAATCACTATTCATCTGCTCATAAAGACAGGGAGTTCAGGTCCAAATGCATGCTTAACACAAGCATCTGCTGTTTTATGCATATGTCCCATCTCCTCCCCATTCTCCTCAGATGTTGGTGTATTTCTAAGGCAGCCCACAGCACCCATACATAAAGCAGTATGCATTACATTCCCTGCAAACGACATCTTTATCTGTGTACAAAACCCTCAGCTCCCAGTACGTGTGTGGTCCTTTATGTAAGCATAGTAATCAGGTTATTATGATTATTAAGCAAGTGTCTACAATATAATCAAAATCGCCTGCCGGACCCATCTCTTTTCAAATCGTCCCTTAGTAATTTCTGCAATTTGTATCAGTTTAGTTGTCAAAATCGCCATGGCGATGTGCTGTATGGTGATTTTTACATTTTGCCAAATCTGGTGATTTAATGACAACTTTGCCTTAGTAAACACAGCGATTTCTAAACTGGGATTTGAGCAGTAATTCTAACCCCATGTGTCAATTTTATTCTAGTTATGATTATTGTGTTTTGTGTCTTTTCATTGATATTATGGTTTTTTATACATAGCCCTCCCAGGTATAGTGATGTCCAGGGTTTGCTACCAGCTGATCCCATACAGGGGAACACTGGCCCCAGCGTGGCACACATGCTACGCTGATTGATGATCAGTCTGGGACTCCACACTGACACCACGTTATGGTGTCTGTGTGTGGTTGCCCTGGCAACGGTCTTCTGGCTGTGGACGGGTGGGCAGCAGTGACTTCGGAGAACTTCCTGTCTGTGAGAGCATAGAGCTTGCCGGGATCAGCTGTGGGTGGTGCGTTCATTATGTCTCCTATATATTTTTGGGGATTTGGCCATCTTACCCTTGCAGCCAGCCTGACTTCCACATTGTGCTTACATGGAGGACTTATTCCCTTGAGGATGGAGCACTTGACGAAACAGTTGTCAGAAATACCAATGGACTATGAGATATATGATACCCGCTATGATTTCATTCTGATGGCTTCAATTATTATCTTCTTTGATTATACCAATATTACCTGCTCTTTTTGTATCTTTTCCTCCATATATGCTGAGTAGTTCACCTTTAATATTATGGATGCATGTATTTAAAATCAGCGGTTCTATGACAGTTTTTTGTATTTTTATTTTTTACATTTTTTGGCACTTTAAATGTCGCCCTCTAAGGAACAGATCCAGACTTGCGTCCAGCACCCCACTTACACACGCAAAGTTGGGTGGGGTTATGCATGTAAATTGTGGGTGTGGGGCTCCGGTCTGAATGGCTGATTTTCGAATCGGCCATTCCTCCAGCTGGCTGGGAATTCGATTGAATATGCCTCGAGGAGGCATTGCAATTGATCCAAGGAGCCCCCCACTACTTCCCCTAATTCTTACCCTAACCTTCCCCTCTCACTATCCTAACCCTTCTTCCTGGCAGCCTGACCCTAACCCTCCCTAACTTGCAACCTGACCCTAACCCACCATCTCCCGCAGCCTAATCCTAACCCTCCCTCCCCTGCAGCCTAACCCTAACCCTCCCTTCCCTACAGCCTGACCCTAACTCTCCCTACCCCACACAGATAGTTTACTCACCTGTCTCTTGGTCCGGCGATATTTTTACAGTGTGGGATGGGTTTCCCACATTCGTGCAGATCAATGGTCGTATGGACTAACTGTCCTAAAGCCTGCATGAGAGAGGGGAATGACAGGGGGAGTTCACTCCCCTCTCTTGTGGGTACTGCCAGACCACGCACATACAGTAAGCATGCGGGGTCTGGATCCAGTCCTAAATGTTTTATACTGAAGTCTCATATGGTGGAGTCATGTGTACCACTAAAATGCACTGAATCTATAATGATTGTGGTTTGCTCTATACAGAGTGCTGACAATTGAGGGTTTAAGTTCCCTTGATTTTTATAAATATAGATATATCTATATAAA